>PVLA01000596.1:389175-505726 GCA_004027455.1 Hydrochoerus hydrochaeris
GGGGGGGGGCAGGGTCCACTCACTTTGTCGTTCTCCACGAAGTCCACGAAGGCCGTGCGCTCGATCTCCACCGGCTGCCCCTGCCTGTCATACAGCGCCAGGACGAAATGAAAGAAGTTGGATTTCCTCAAGTTAGAAGGAGGCTGCTTCTCAAAGTGGGCCCGGGACAGGGCGACCCCGCTGCGCGGCACAGGAAGAGAGAAGAGGGGCGCCCGACACAAGGAAAGAGAAAAGACACGGTGTTACTAAGGTGCCCAAAGGACACCACAGAGGGGCGAGGATCCACACCCGGGCCCAGGCTCCCGGACCTTTAGGCCTTTTATCACCTCCAGTAAAGAAGCCGAGACTCCTAGGAGCAGGAGTCGCTGCGGCGGTGGGGTCGAATGTCAGGGCCAAAGTCTGGGGCCCGCTTCCTAGCTTACAAGGGTCCCACTTCGCGCCATCAGGAGAACGCAAGGGCCCCCGTGGCCAACCGAGGTCCAGAGTGGTTCCTCCCCAAGAGGCTTCCCACGTCCTTTCCCGTCGGCAGCCCCTGTCCTCTTAGGCAGCAGAATATGGAACCGAGCTGGGGCCACAGAGGTGAGCGCCTCTTCTGCATTTGAAGCCCGCCCCTGGCTCCGTCCGGGACCGGCTTTCCGGGCGACGCAGCCCGCAGCCGGCCCGAGCGAGGACCCCCAGGCAGCCCGCGAAACCCCGAGCCCGCGTCTGGCCAATGCGGGCCTCGCCCCTCTCCTTCTCTTGCGCTCCCAAAAAGTTGCAGCCCGGCCAGCCCGGCGGGGTGGTGGAATCCCCGCGGCCCGCACTGGAGACCGCAGGCCACTGAGAAGGACGTGATCCTGGGGACCTTGGCCCCCAGAGCTGCTTGAAGAAGCCAACGTGTTGTTCGGAGGCGGACAGGGCTGTCGCCGGAGGCTGAGGAGACGCGGCGCCAGGCAAAGCGCTAGCCCCAAACGAGTCGGGGACCCGGGAGGCGATCTCGCGCGCCCCGAGTGTCTGCGCGCCCCTCCCTCTCTACCTGCCGCGGCCAGCGCCAAAGCGGCCACCGGATCGCCTTGAGCTGAGGGCCTGGGGCGCACAAATGCCGAGGTGCCCTGCGGCGCTGAGGTCACCCGCCCCACAGTCCGGGGCGTCAGCACTTTTAACTCTTTTTCAAGGGTGCAACGTCGTGGCTCGAATCCCCCCAACTTCGAGCCGTCATTCGACTTTAACAAACTGATTGTAGGCTGGGAGGACAGAGAAGGAGGCGACTTCAAGGAGCCCCGTGAGCTAACGCGCCGCAGAGATCGCTGTGCCTCGGCTCCTCCGCCTGCAGCCGGGCGGAGACCCCTGGCCGCCGCCGCCGCCGCCGCCGCGCGAAGCCGCAGCCACCGCGCTGCGCTGTCCGCCGCGGGGACACCGACGCGTTCTGCTCCGGCGGGGACACCGACGCGTCCTGCTCCGGCGGGAACGGGATCCCGGTCGTGGTTCCGAGACGCTACGCCTGCTGAGTCCTCTGCTTCGCGGTTGGCGGCCGGTTCGCTCTAGCCGGGACACCCGGAGACGCGGCTCCTCTGGGAAAGGGGTCCTTTCTCCTCTGTGAGAGGTCAACACGCGAGACCGATGGCCCCGAGCGCCCATGGGGAGGCGGGAGTCCAGGATGAAGTTCATGAGCTCCAGCTGCGCTGGCAGACCGGGACGTGGAGGACACAAATCCCAGCTCAGAGGTGGTGATGAGACAAGGGCACCGGAGTGTCTTCGTGGCACTTTGGACAAGGCTCTCACCAGCCGCACGCACAGCCTCGGAAACAACGTCAACTTTAGGGGCGCGAGCACTACAGGCTGAGGTTCCGCTGCGGTGGGGCTCCTTGGCCTCCTCCTCCTCCGTTTCTCCTTCGCCTTTCAGGTCTTCCCTTCCCGCCTCCGTGCTTTGGCCTCTCTGTGTCTCTCTGAATATCTCTCTCTCTCTCTCTCTCTCTCTCTCTCTCTCTCTCTCTCTCTCTCTCTCAATCTCAGTCTCTCTCGGTGTGGGATGCTTTGCTTGTACCCCCACCTCCCCGAGCTCTCGGCTGCCTCGCTTTCCCCGGCCACGACACAGGCCTCCCCGGCTCCTCTCGCCGCCGCCACCATCTGGCGGCCGGGCTCGGGGTCTCCGGGAACCACCGGCGAGATGTGCGAGGAGAGGTGCTCACAGGCGGCCTGGAGAACCCAGGGAGGGGCTGGGAAGCCGTCTCCCGCCCCCTGACCGAGATGCCAGCCCGGATCCTCAGGCTGGCAGGAGTAGGCTAAGATGCAAGACACTGGATGCTACTTTATATTTTGTCCCTGAAAGTGAAATACCGGGAAGAGTGGGGGGGGCACAAAATACCCAGGCAGTTCCGGAACTCCAGCCTAGCTGCCTGCAAAGTGCTCCCCAGGACAGGCGACCTAGCCGCAGCAGGGACAGCCCCAGTGCGCGGGGTGGGGCGACAGATGGGGCAGAGGAGAGTAGAGACAGGGACGGGGAAGGGAGGGCACAGGGACAGAGAAGCAGCACAAGAGCGCAGTGCCGGCGCGGCCGACTCGCTGTTACCTCTGCGCCGCGACATTGGCGTCCACCACGCCGACATTCCGGACCCAGGACCTGACCGAATCCATGTCGGCGCCCAGCGCTTTCTCTTTCAGAGCTGGTCCTCTTCCTAAAGTATCTTGAATCCCAAACATTTAAAAAGTCCGATCCTCTACGGTCGCTTTAAACGAAAGTGAGTTACAAGCAACACAGGGGCGACTGTTCCCAACGCCGCCGGCAAGCGGTGTCCTCCAAAGCAATCCAAGGCGAGGGATCAAGTGCCAAAGTTCGGGTCCCTCTTGGAAGAAAAAATAATTTAATAATAGGAATAGCAATAACCCGTCCTTTTCTCTTCGCTGGCGAGGGCGGGCTGCCGCGCGGCCTGCCGAAGTTGGGGTTCGCCCTCCCTCCGCGCGCTCAGCTCCGCCGCCCCGGCCCTGCGCCCTAGGTCTCGCGCATCCTTCCAGCGGCAGAGCTGCTTCCAGAAAGTGGCCCCAATTCAGAGCATCACCTGTTCTGAGAGAAACAGGAGAGTGATAGCTGCCTGGTCTCCCCCCTTCCTCCTGGCTCCCCCACCCCCCCGCGCTCCTCCCTACAGATCCGATTTAGAAAAAAAAAATCCCCAACAGAATCACTTGTAAAAGGAAGGGGAAGACCCGGAGCCGAGGGGAGGCGGTGGCTGCGAGCGCTTCGGAGCCGGGCTGCAGCCGCGCGCGGGCCCCATGAATGGGTTACTACGGCCCTAGCCGCGGGAGGCGGAGCCACGGCCCGATAAGGAGCCTCATTTGCATGCACGCTCAGGATTGGCCAGTGCCGGGCAGCCGGACCGACGTCCTCCGGCGGCGGCGCCCGCTACGCTCTGCGTTGCCGGGAGTCTGGGAGGTGAAAGGGGACAGAAAGCTGCGGGCGCCGCGTCCTTGCCCGAACCCCGCGCGCGTGGCCAGAGGGTCTGGGAGCCTCCAAGCCTTCACTGCCGCGGTGCGGGGCTGGCGACGCGCTGGCTC
This sequence comes from Hydrochoerus hydrochaeris, assembly GCA_004027455.1. Classification (NCBI taxonomy): domain Eukaryota; kingdom Metazoa; phylum Chordata; class Mammalia; order Rodentia; family Hydrochaeridae; genus Hydrochoerus; species Hydrochoerus hydrochaeris. The sequence goes on from PVLA01000596.1 coordinate 392,704, forward strand.
GGATGTAGGAAGCCCCTGCGGGTTTGCCTCTCGGTGCAGGTCTTGGCAGCCGGAGGCGCCTGCACGCCTGGAGTTGGGACCTGCGCGTGCGGAGTGCGCAGGGCGTCCACATGCGCTTAGGTTCGGTGCCAAAGTCCCCCGGGGCGCCCGCTGCCCAGATTGGCCCCCCCCCCGCCTCCTGAAGTTCCACGGTGACACTCCGATGCGGTGTGCGGTTTGCACGCTGTTGAGAGAAGAGGAAAGGCGGGAGCGGGGTGTGGACAAGCGGGGCGCTCCAAGCGCTGTTCAAATAAATACGGCGTCGGGGAAACCACCGAGGCGCGGGGGAAAGAAAACACCCGGGCGGGCGCGGTCGGGAGTGCGCCCAGCCCAGCCGTGGAGAGGTTGCTGACGGATCGCGGCGCGCGGAGTGCGCAGCGGCCAGGGCGCAGACGGGAGGAGGGGAGCCCTCTGCGCTCTTCCCCAAGTCCGCTAGGTCCCCCGCCTCGAGCCCTGGGGCGGCGGGGGAATCGCGAGAACTTTGTCCCCGCGCTCGGTGGAAGAGGTGCTGGCCGCAGGCTGGTGACCGGGAGGCGGCGGCTGCTTCCGCTAAACAGCTGAAACCCTAGACCGCTTTGAAACTATGCAGGGCAGCTCGAGGTGCCTATTAAAAAAAAAAGTCCTCCTGGCTGGGTGTTATTTTCTTGCCTGTCTTTTTGTATTCTGATCTGTGCATAGATCTGTTGCTGAAATCTAGAACACCAGCGCGAAAACAGATTTGAAGACAATGAATGCAAATCTGTGCGCAGAGACCATCTGCCGTGGAGGAGACATTCAGCTGTTCCGCAGTTCGAACGCCTGCACCCGACTCCGCCGGCTTTATTACGCGCAGGGCACAGGCGAGAGCCGGGATGACTTGCAGGAGACTCTCCCCCACTTAGGACTCAGATTTGCGAGTCTAGTGACTCCCGACCAGATTCCCTAGGTGTAGGTGAGCGCTCAGAAATGAACTGCGAGAGTTTGCCACTAGAGGACACAGCGCTTTGCCGCGCGTTTGTCTGGGTGGACAGAAAGCTGGCGTCTTCACAGAACGCGGCTCTCCGAGGAAAGGGACCCGTGCGCTGGCCTGCGTCTCACCCCAAGGAGCAAAGTACAAACGCAAACCGCTGGCCGCCACTGTAGAGATTCACCTGGAAATGGATTGGGGTGGGGGGACCCTCTCTGCACAGACCCGAGTGGAAGAATTGACGTAGTGAATTTGGGGAGAGAGGAGAGGAGGTGAAATCCTACCTCTGGGTGGGCTCAGTGTTGCCCCATCCCAGGGCCCTAGCGTAGTCTTACCAGTCGGACAAGGAAAGGTGAGGGGTGACACGCAGTCCAAGTGGGGGTTAGAAGGTGAAATGAGTGGGTTGTAAAAAACCAAAACAGGAGTTGCCCCAAGAGGAGGAGGTTGTAGGTTTGAAATTTACTATCCTGTTTTTCAACTCCACAGTTCTCTGCAGGCTTTATGGATAAAGTCAGCTTCTGAAAGAAAACACCAACCCGCCCAGATCTCCTACCCCAGCCGGCTCTTTTTGTTAATATCTCCAAACCTCCACTCACACCCCCCTCCTTCTCACGCCTGGAGTTGGCTCCCAGCAGAGCCCAGGCCCTGTTTTCTCAGCAGAATGCAGACAATCCAGCGAGCCCTCCAAGACGCCCCACTAAGCCTGGTGATATTTTCCCCCACCGACTGCACCTCGATGCTGCGCGACAAAGGTGCTCAGAGCACCCCGAGGGGCTGCAGGTCAGAGTGGGCCTGACCTGGTCCGGACAATCTGCCTGTAGGCTCGAGTTGATTTGGGTTAAACGGCAGAACCAGGGTAGGGGATGCCGGCTTTTCTCACCAGTAACAGCTGCCATCCGAATTATGCCCCTCAGGAAGAGAATGAATTGCTCCTTTCTCCCAGCTCCTGCTGTCCTCCCAAATCAGACCATCGCGCGCGGCTCCCCCATCCCACGACAAGTTCAGGGCCCCCCCCCCAGATGCCCGCAGGGAGGTCCGCTGTGGCCCAGGACTCGGACTGGGTGAGGCACCGCTCCAGTCCCGCTGCGCTCAGGGCGCTGGGGGGGGGGGGCGTGTGACTCGCGGCTGCGGGTCCCCTGGGTGGCTCGTGCCCACACAGAAGTTCCTTTTTGGCAGTTCCCGGACAAGTGCCGCGAAGGAAGCGTGGCTTGGGTCCCGCGGACAGCGCTTCGGCGAGCTGGAAGCATTTACACCTACCGAGTTGGGATGAATTTTACATGTGTAGGTTTTGGAGCTGGGTGGCTGCAGAGTTGGAAACCCGAGCCTCAAGAGTTGGCTACAGCTGGCGCGCGCCAGAAAGGCTGCACCCACCTCTGCTGCCTCCGGCTACCCCGGAACCGCCTTCCTTGTCAAGAAATCAGCAACCGCAAACCTTCCCGGAGCTACGCGAAGCCGGCGGGTGCTGCTGCGGTCAGCGTTCGGGGAAGCCCAGAGCTGGGGTGCACAGCCCGCGGGCGTCTCTCGGCCTCCGGCTGACGAGCTTCGTTCAGCCCCCACGCCAGGTTTAGGAGAATCCAAAATGATCATTTGCAATCCTTCATGAAGGTGTATTTACATGAAACTGGGGCGGTAGAATTGACATTCTTTTACCCTGCGCGTTCCTTTGTTCATCCTCCCTAAATACGTACTCGGAGTTTTTCCCAGCGCCTCCCCAACGCCTGCACCTCAGGGAGATGCGCTCCACCGCCTCCTAATTGGTACCAAGGCCTATTTGCCCAGCGGTGTCCGGCCCAGTCTTCCTGGGCTCCCAGCCAGAGACCAGGAAATTTTCCTTTAAAGTCACTTCGTGGGAAGCATTCTTGTCAGGTGGGCCCCGAGTGAATTTCGAGGTGTCAGAACCCGCTCCCCAGGCGGGCACCCCCGCCACCAGACACACAGACCGGTGGCGCCTCGGTCCGCACAGTCCAAGCACGGAGCTGGACGAATGCGGAGGAATTCGATCCACCGGGACTGCCAGTCTGGTTTGTGTAAATTAAATAAGTAGTGGTCGCGTAGCCTCTTTCTGGAAGAGAAATTTCCAGTTTGGGCTTTAAAAATAAAAATAAACTAATAACCCTCGCTCTCTATGTATCCAACTAGAAATAAATGGCTTTCCCCCTCAATTCCAAGTCCTGCGGACGATTGGATCCACAATCCGTGAAATGATTTTTCAAATATCCAAATTCATAAACTTCCGCTCTACACTGCAACTTTGGCATTTTTCTACCAGTAACTAGACATGTGTATTCTATAAATGCAAATTCCCGAGAAACAGCAAAAGGGGTGGTAGAAAGTACTCTAATCATGCATGCAGGACAAATACCAGCAGAGGACTCCGACACTCACACCCAACAGTTTACTTTAGGACAGCCGAGTGAGAAGTGGACGTGTTTATTTTTTTATACAGTGAACGAGATTCGAGCAGGAACAGCTACACAAATACTGAGGCACGAGAGGTTTTTATATACCCGTGATGTGCCCAAGTCATTGGTCATTGCCCTGAATTTACCTGGAGTGGATTGAAGGAGCCAGATTAGATTTAATTCTGACACTCGGCAACTCTGGAAAGTCTCTTCCTCCTTCCTCTCTGCTCTTCTGCTTCACCCTCTCTTCTCTCTGCATTTCTCCCCCTCTCTCCTGCTCCTTCTCCCTTCCTTATTCCCCTTCAGTATTATCCTTCCTTTCCATTCCCTCACTCCACACACAAAATGAGGGAGCCCAAGTTGAGGCAGAAAAGTGCAAGATCAAGCGAACAAATTCTCTTCCTGGCAGGAATCCACGCCCAAAGGCGGTGGCATCTCCATCGCCAACCGCACCTAAGGGGCAAAGATAGGAGACAAATCCACTGGCGTTCAGAGACACTAGCGAGCACATCTCCGAGAGCGGAAAGTGGAAAACAAGAACAGAGACCTGACATTCGCCAAGACTTTCTGGGTAGGCAGCAACCGCAGCGCTTTCTCACCCTTAACTTGACAGCTCCCTCGCAAGTGGGAAATGTTTATCCCCATCCTGCAGATTAGCAAAACGAGGGTGGGAGATGGTCAGTGGGGTCTCTGCTGATAAAAAAAAGGGGGGGGGGACCGAAACCTTGAGCCGGCTTCCTACACGCAAGATGGCTTGGAAAGGGCCTTCAAAGAGCAAAAAAAGCAAAAATAGATGTGTCTCTCTTTTGCAATTTCTGGGCTCAGTTGAAGAGGGTAACCAAGAGTTACTCGGAGCCGCCCTCCTTTTCCTTTTCCGGAACGTCCGTGCCCCGCGCCAGCCGGCCGGGAAAGCCCGCGGGACCTCCGCTCTCTCCCGGCTTGCGCCCGAGGTGTGAGCGATGTGTTGATTATTCATATTTTTGCCGAGCGCGTAATCCGCCGCGGCCGGCGCCGCCACATTTCACACGTACACACACGTAGACACAGGCACACGCGCTCAGGGTAGGGGGGGACGCCGTTCTCGGAGGGGTAGGGGTGACAAAAGGCTCGCACTGAACTCCCTCACAAGCACAAGAAACATACCCTTGACTTCCAGAGCCAACTTTTTTTTTTTCCATAAAGCACTTGTCTTCCCCAGGCCCCTCTCTAGGTTGGGGGGGGAGCGTGGGAGTGTGGGGAGGAGACAGCTACAAACAGCATCAGCTAGAATTGCGTTCCATTTGGCACAGAGCGTCTACTCTTAACACACGCATCACCTCCATCTCCACCTCTACCCAGAGCATACACCTGGGGTGGCAAGAGAGACGCTGAAGGCGTGGGAGTAACACGCGTGGTTTCCAGTCCTCTTCAGCACTATCAGCTGGGCATCTAGGAAAGCAATCACCAAAAACGCTGCCCAAGGCCTAGTAATGCCATGCCTGCTTCTTGGGCCCGCACCCCCCTCTCCCAGCCACGCATTGCCTGGTGGGTGGCTGAGGTCACCACCCAGAGGATACCCTCGGGAAAACTCAGAAACTGCCAGGGAAATCAGAGATCCTTGCTCCTGCTCCAGCCTTACCCCCAACAGAAACCTCCCCAAGGAGAGAACAGATGCAGAAGGTCACAGAGCCTGTGGTCACAGTGACGATGGGACAGTCCCCAGCCAGGTCAGGGAGTGCTCTGACCAGTGTTGAGGGAAGTGATGGCCATGCTACACAGGGCCCAAGGGCACAGGATCAAAGCTATAAAACCCTCACATCGCCTGCGATCATATTCTACAGTGCAAAAGTTGTCCCCAGATGGAGAGGCAAAGTGATGAAAAAGACACTCTTCCTGGTTTTGGTGTCTGCAGAACCTGAGTGAGAGGCTGGCACTGGCTCTTATTTCCCTGAGCGTCTGCTTCCCGGCTAATAAAAGGTATTTACTCCCCCGAGTTTCCTTTGCCTTAGGGGTGAGGACAGAGTTCAGGATGAAAGTGTCTGGCAGGAAGCAGGTATTCAATAAAAGCTCTCGGGTGCACGTGTTAGCAAAGGGCCCGCGTCCTCCCCGGGTCTGTGTGAGTCTCCTGTGCTCGCGCTCTGGTCTGGGAGCTGGAATTCCGACTTTGCTTCGCAGTTCCTTGGCCTGGCACAGGGACAGTGGGCTCTCGGTAATGTTTTTAAACTTGGAATGGTACCTAAGTGCTTCGGGGACCTGTTCAATGGCCGCGGGTGTCAGAGGGGACAGAGGGGAACCGAATGGTGGCCTTTCCCTTGGAGAGACTGCGACTTCCCCCGAGCCTGTCCTAGAGCTGGCCGCTTCCTTTCCGCGCAGCCAGAGCCAGCGCACAGCCCATGCGCGACCACCGCGGCTCGCGTTCCGCGTGCGGGGATTATGCAGCTCGCCAGGGAACTGAAGAAAACCCCAGGAGTTTGGTTGGGACCTGTGTGGTGACAAACACCAGTTAGTGGTTCACAGGCAGCGAGCAGCGCTTCTTCGCCCCGAGCCCTCGCAGGAAGGGAAGCGGTTCTCCATGAGCAGGGTCTCCGGTGAGATGCGCTCCCGGAGCGCGACCTTCCAAATTCCGCCTTAAACCAGCGAGGAGACTTCGGACCTCGGGACGCCTACAGGTAGCAGAAAAGAAGAGGGAGGCTCAGAAAGAGAAGCTCCAAACTTTCCCGTTCCGTGGGACTAAAGTTTCCTAGGCGCCCCCTTTTATTTGCATTTTTTATGCAAAGCCAATGCCTGCTTGCCGCTGAAAATGTTTATAAACAAAAACAACAAAAGAAATGAATAACAAATAACTATCGCCAATATTTGGGTAGATTTTCTCCTTACCTGTCTTGAATGCATATTTCTACGTACTGTATGTGGGAGTTTAGATTATATGCTGATTTGTAAATTTCTGGCTCTCTTACTATGGCATCTTCCCCACAAAGTTAAATGTTTTTCTACATGCACATTTGATATCGGTGGTATCTCATCACTCACACCTGCTTCCTTCAGTCTGCTAACTTCAGGCGTCTGTTGTAATTTTTTACTGTTATAAATAACACTGTGATGAACATCTTAGTGGTGTAATTTTTCATGGAATTATTATTCTTTCCTTAACATAAACTCCTGGAAGTAAAATTGCAAAATCAAAGGGCACACATGTTTTCAAGCCTTGGCATAGACTGACAAACCTTCTTGAAAGACTACATTTGCACTTGCACCAGCCATACCTGAGGCTGTTCTTTATTCTCTCCCCTCCTCACTCTTCCTAGTTATCCCCTTGCTTATTTCAAAAACTTGCCAATCAGATTGACAACATCTTTTCATGTTTTAATCCTGTATATTTTTTAAATTTCCAGTAAAGGCAACGTGTTCTTCATAAATTCTTAGGCCAGTGTACACTTTTGGGGAGTTACAAGTTCTTATCTTTAAGGGACTTGGAATACTAATTGTATTTGTTACAGATATTTTCTCAAACTTGTTTTCCTTTAACTTTATAGTTTTTTGTGGCACTTTTTGATGTCTATAACTTTTACCCACAAGTCACAAAGGAAGTACTTACCAATGGTCTAAGCAATAACGAGTCATCTCATAAACCCAAAAGCCTGGAGAGAGCGGCCCCAGTTTCCGGTAGCAACCACAGACAACCCCAGATCCTTTACTCTTCTTCCCAGCAAGCTTTGCACCCTGAGTTTAAATCTCTCATTCATCCTCTCATTGGCTGATGAAACAATCACATCACATGTTCAAAGCAGTAAGCAAAAGGAGCAGGGCCCCCCCACCGGCAGCTTTGACCCTTTCTGGAGCTCAGAGAAAGCTTTTTCAGGAACAGTCAAAGTCCCCTTTACTAGCACTGAGTCACAGGGTCACCCACAGCCAGAGCAAGTACCCACCTCCCATGGAAGGGGTTAAGAAGGCAACTGGTGCAGACAATCTATCCACAGACAAAGCCTTTAAATTCTACATAAGTAGTTAAATACATCCATGTTTTCCTTTGTAATATTATCCTTTGTGTCATTCTCAGTTAATCCTGCCCCATTCTGAGACAAATTAAATATCAACACATATTCTCCTATGGTCTCTGTAATCAACTGGACCCACCATCACCTCCATTCATTGATTTATTGTTTGCCATGTTGCAGTTCAAACACAGAACACAGCAAGCTATCCACACTATTTTATTTTATTTTGAGACTATATCTCCCTAAATTGACCAGGGTGGCCTCTTCCTGCAATGGGTGTGAATCTTCCTTTTGCATTACAATTTTTGCCATGGATAAGTGGATTCCGTATAATGTTTGCTTTTCTTCCAATAATAAGCAACAAATTTTTCTGGGCATTATGGTGCATGCCCATAATCCTAGCAGGTGTGAAGCTGATGCAGGAGAATTGCTGCAAATTCAAGGCCAGTTTGAACTAAATAACAAGACCATCTCTCAAAAAAAAAAAACCAGGAGAGAGATTTAATAAGCAACATATTTTAGAAAGCTAAATAGACATTTGGTTACAGATACAGAGAAACATTTAATTAATTCATGCTTTTGTTCAAAATGTATTTGCTGTTTGTACACCAACTATATGCCATCTGGAATTTATTTTGGTTTATGTTAACAGGTGAAAATCAGACTTCCATCATTAAATTGTTAGTTGTACCAATAACATTTGCTAAATTATCTACAACTCCCCCCAAATGTGAAATTTTTCTTTGTATTTCTTAAATATATACAAATGCATAGTTTTTAAAAGTTAGATTTGTGAGTTAGAATTTGAAAATTATGGTTCATTTGAAAACTAGAACCAGGCATGGTGCCTCATGCCTGTAATTCCAGCACTCATGAGGCTGGGGCGTAAGGATCACTGCAAGTTCAAGGCCTGTTTGGGCTACACAGTGAGGCTCTGTCTCAACAAAACAAAACAAAACAAAACAAAACAAAACACCTAGAAAAACCACATATTTCTCACTTTATGCATTTTCTTCTATGACCCACAGAAAAGTTTTTTTCAATTATAGTTTGTGAATATATTTTTGTTATAGTTCGTAACTATCGCTGTAATATAGAGGTTGTTTATATATTATACAGTAATCCTATGTAGTAGCTTCCTTTCTCCATACTGGGGATTGAACCCAGGGGGACTCCACCATGGAGCTACATCCCCAAACATTTTTATTTTTTTATTTTGAGGCAAGGGCTTACTAAATTGCTCAGGCTAATCTAGAACTTTTGATCCTTCTGACTCAGCCTCCTGAGTAGCTGGGACTATAGGCACCTGCCAGACCCTGCTTAGCTCTTGCTGGTGGTAGTTTCAAATAGATAATTATATAACCTACTAAACAATAATTTGGTCTTTTTCTTCCCAATAAATGTACCTGATTTGTTTTTCTTGCTTTATTGCATTGGCTAAGATCTCTAAAACAATGGCAATAGCAGGAGCATTGGCAGTAAGCTTCATTTTATGCCTGAATATTATGGATATTTCTATAATGTCCAATTATTAAGTTGATTGTGGATGTCAGATATTATTAAGAAAGGATTTTTCTTAAATTACAAAGTTTTATCACAGAGAGATGTTGATTTGTATCAAGTATCTTTTAGCACATATTAAGATTTTACAGGCTTTTCTTTCCTTCTTTTATTATGATTACTTCTATTAATACATTAACAGACATTGACCTAATTTATTTTCCTTCTGAGTCTGGGAATTGAATTCAGAGGTTAATGTGTGCCAGGCAGGTGCTGTACCACTGAAATGCATTTGTACCTTTTTTATTTTTTATTTTGACACAAGCTCTCACTATGTCACTCAGGCTGGCCTCAAATTAGCGACCTCTTGCCTCAGTCTCCCAAGTATCTGGGATTATAGTCATGCACCACCATACCCAGATACCCTTGCATTTCTATAATAAACTTTGGCAAATCTCAAAATGGTGCTCTGTGGAGCTTAGAGTCCAGTGAGGGAGGTGGTGACAGACCTACAGCTTCTTCTTGTTAACCCTGTCTTTGTATGTGTGCCATGATCGATCACTTCTTACCCAAAATTTGTTCCCATCTCCTCTTATGCTTCTTCCTGTCCTGGAGATGGATTTTTTTAATGTTCTGTATGTGATTCCTGAAGGCCTTACTTGGAATTTACTTTTGCAAACTTCAGATTTGTTTTCTAGAAATGCCTTTCCATTTGTGATGCTTGGAACAGTTGCTATTTCTACCACCAAACCCCAACTTGCAAAACAGATTTCGACATCAGAGTTATACAAATTCTATAAAACTCGTCTGTCTTAAGTTTAATGTAAAATAGCATAAGATCTATATTTTCTTTAAGTTAATAGAACTTTTCCCTAAAGCATATTCATTCCTAAATCATCTAATTTATGGTATGCCAATTGACTTAATCAGGTTTCTTTGTTAGGCATGTTTGGATGTTTTTTGATTCCTAAACTATCTATTTTTATTGATTTTTAAAAATATACGATCATATGGCTGTACCTGGTGTCCTGCAGTATACTTTAATTTTCTGTATCTGAAGTAATTTTTTTCTTCAATTCCACTGTCAAACATTTGTATTTTGTGCTGTTTTGCTCTTATTCTTCAAGATTTTTCAGTTTGTCTCCCAATCCACAGTGCACCAGGAACTTGGCATTACCTGACCTTCTGATTTTGGCAACCTGATGGGTATGCAGTTCTAGCTCACTGGTGATACAATGCACATTTCTTTGATTGCTAGTTGACCATCTCTGTTGACACTTTTTACATTTGGGTGCCTCTCCTATCAGGCACTTATTCACAGCATTACTGATTTTCCTGTTCCCTCTGCAGCTTGATAACAGTCTTCAGGAGTACATTGGATGGTTAACTATTAATCCACTGCCAATGACAGATGGTACAAATATTGTCCTTTAAACTATCTTGTGTCCATAATCCTATTAGCATTGTTCTCTGTTGCTTAAAAATACTTCATTTATATCTAAGGCAATTCCATCCATTTTTGTGAGTCAACAGTTTTAAGAAATCACTTTCATACTCAAAACTACAAAGCAATTTCCCCTCCACTTTTATTATAGTTTTATCTTTTGCATTCATATGCTCAATCTTATGTATATGAGGTTGACTTAGGATGTGGTCTAAAATAGTAGGTCAGATATTAGGTTTTTTTCCCCTCGAAGTGAGATGATTGGACCATCAGCCTTACACATGTTTTGTAACATGGTAAGAAAGACAATGGTCCTGAATAAGGTTTGAGATAGAACTTCGTGTAACATAACTGGCAGTTCTCCTGGGAAACAGCATTCTCAAGTGACTTTTTTGTAAGACTCCACTGAGATCAGGAGGTTTGACTCAGAAAGTGTTCTCTGGGGAGGAAATGCACCCTCACTGCATTTTCCCACAAACTTCCAGGAGAAAGGTCTTTATATGGCTAACTCACACCCTTCTTTCTGTGTGGCAAGTGTGAAGTGCTGACACAGTGTATAAATATTTCCTTCAGGAAATCTGCTTTAGCAGACGTCTAGGCACTCTTCCATTCTTCATGCAGATCCATCTGAAGGGCCTCTTTGGTAACTGTTTGGAAATGCTACATGGATAGCATCGCTCTTCACAGGGACATCACCACATCCATCATCATTAAGTGGGCCTCTAATTCCCAGAAAGTGTTTAGAATCCTTTTGTGGAATGTTTATGGATTATTTCCTAGTTCTTCTTCACTCTCCCTGGGATGACAATTGTTTACAAGTGTTACTTTTCCAGTAGTTCTGCACTGGTTCACCGGGTTGATCTTTCTTGGAGACTATCAGTCCTCTTTCTGTGCCTGAGCCCTTTATATATCCAGTGTTTGCTTTTCCTAGAGTGGGGAGTCAATTTGAATAATTGGGTTGAGCTATTTAACATCTCCGCACTTCAGGTTCTTCATCTGTACAGTGGTACAAGGGTTCACGTTAACAAATTTTACTGTTTTCCAACCATGAGAGTTGAGATGAAATCCTCAACCTCCATCAAATATGTTGTTATTGTATATTTTACCATTCTACATTTGAGCTCCAATGACCTACAAAGATTAAAGAAGCAGTCACAGCCAGAGGCAGCACACTAAGAAGCTTCCTCTTCTTGTCCAAGAATTTATTTTTACGTTTCCTGCGGCAGCCTAATGTGAACCAGAGCACTGACTTTTTACTTTGGGCTCCTTTTAGCTTATTAGGTACAACCTCTGCCATGCTCATACACTGTCGCATGTGTCCCTAAAGACCTGTATCTTGGTTATTTTTCTCTTGTTGCTGAGACAAAATACCCAACATCCAAAATTAAGGAATGAAATGTTTAACTTAACTCACAGTTTGTGGAGGTTTCAGTCCATAATCAACTGGCTCCAAGGCAGAATGGCAAGGTGAGGGGTAACTGTTTAAGGCAACAGAAGACAGCAAAAGCAACAAGAGCAAATGGGAAGAGCAAGCCTCTTGTCCTCCCTTATATTGTAAGCAGGCTACCTGCCCTAGGGCATGTGTAACACTCACACCATCTCTGTGTCCTCCTCTTGCACAAGATGAGGATGTTTACAAAGTGAGAACTCTAGGCCCTGCTAAGTCTATTAGTTAACCAGCTAGATTTTTCAAGTTAACACAATGTATCAACCATCACAGCCTGCATCTTACAAGCACTGCATCAGCCTCTTCCTCCTGAGCAGCCTCTGCTCCCTGCTGTACCCAATGCATGGCTCAGAAGCACAGCAGAACCAAGGTCTCACCTACTCATCTTCCCACCTGCTCTGAGTTAGACATGCTTTTGAATGACTTCTGCTGGTCCCAAGGTAGCTTTTCATCCATAGAAAATGCATAAAGTGAATGCCCAGGAAACACCTGTCTAGGCGGGCCCTTGCCTCAATCCAATCACACCTGTACTATAGCTTAGCTTAGAGGAATTCCTTGAAGTTTATTGTGTGAGAATGGCACCTTTCTCTGGTTTCCAGTAATAATGGATTTTTATTATAATATTCTTTTGGCAATTTCAGTAGGAATTTGGAGCATGGGCTGAGAAGACTGGAATCTTTTAGTCAGTTCTGTATTCCCAGCACCTAGTAAAAAATGCAGTAAGAATAAAGAATGTGTATAAGATGGAGAAAAGATGAATCAGTAGGATGGTCACATAGTCTAAATCAGGGCCTTTGGAGAATGAAAGGGGATATTGGCCAGATGGGTCCCCAGATTGACAGGGGTAAAATAGGGCTGTGCAAGAAAACCAGGATATGTGATCGCCCTGTGCCTAAGGGAGATGGGAAAGAAAAAGCAGAGATGCTAGGGTGAAAGAATGTTAGTGAAAATAATAGGCCTGCATTCAGTGGGACGCCAACCCGGAGGCAGAGATTGCAGGGTGGGAATTTTACTGAGGGATGCTCTTGTTAATGGTACAATGAGAGAAAAGAAAGTAAGACTGGGTAGAGGCAGTCATTAACTACGGTGGACTCAGGAAGCGCTGAAGGTAACCCTTCGGCAATACCCCAAACCACAGCAAGGAGCCTGAGTCCTCACTGTACCCTCTGTCAACTGGTCACAGGATGTACACCAGCCATGGCTTTAGGTCAGGCAGCTTCTTTCCGTGGAGGTTGCATCCCCAGGGCGATGCAGCTGTGGCCCTTCGACAACCAGGGTTCTCTACAGTTGGAGAAATGAGTGCTTGGGTGCTGAAGGAGAGTGTGGGGTTGCTCACCGGGTATCCACCACAGCTACCCGGGTGCCAATCAGACACCTCACTCACAACTAGTGTTTGCGCCTGTCTGGGATGGATCCTTCAGCTTTCCGCTTGGTATTGTTTTCTAGGGAAGCTCAGAGGGACAAACACAAGCCCCCTGGTTCAGCAGGTCTCAAGACCGCAACTCATTCCTATGGGCCCCTCCTCTACAGCCCATTCCAGATTCCTCACCCCCAAATAGTCCCTTCTGCTGCTCAGGGTGACGTACCTGGTGGGCAAAACAGACCTCATCCAGGACAAGTCAGAGGTCCTGCTGGTCCTGCCCACCGGTTATGGCTGCCAAACTTTCCCATTTGTCATCACCATGGGACAAGAAGGCACAAAGAGCTCAGCTGAAAGCCAGCGTTGCTCCTGCTCACATTCTGGAGCAGCTCCCCACTTGCTCCCAGCATGGCGATCCACGACCTCAGCCAGGAGCTGAGTCCCTCCTTTGGCTGCTCATTGCTTTGCATAGGGAGCCCCAGTGGTCCAGCAGCGGCCATAACTGAAAAAGGGGCTCCTGCCATGTCCCCTGGCAGAGGGATTCCCCCTCAGGAACCAGACCCTACAGGTTCTCCTAGAGTTGCAGAGAAAAGAAACCAAAGTTCCTCTTGTGGGTCACCAAGAATAGAGAAAATGGGGCCATTTCTACTTCAACACCTCATTTCCCAGCCCTGCATATTCTTTTTCTTTTTTTATGTGAACTTAGGGCCTTGAATTGAAATGTATTCTATATTCTCTATAATAAGTGAAATATTTTTATATACGAAAATAACAAAATAATCCACATGGAAAGACCAAATGTGTTTTATGAGGGCACCAGCACATAATTAGGTTTTGGTTATGTTACTCATTCAATACTGCTTTGATACGAACATAAAACCTTTTAAACATATTTCAAGGATTGATACTTAGTAGTAGGGATGGCTTGTAAATATAACACTCATTCATGTCGCTAAGATACAAATTACTAGAGAGTATTTGATCATTTTAGGAATAACTTGGAAATATCCATAACCTATAAAAGATGTTTCTTTTTGCAATTTCACTCTAGAGGTGTGTTCTAAAGAAATAGCCTCAGAAATGTACAAAATCTACACGAAGAATTATGTTCTGTAGCACTCTTTTTTAGAAAACTAGAAACAACTCAAGGATTAAACAATGTGCCATAGGTAAGTTGTATTTCTTGTAAAGAGATACGCAAATGCTGAAAACAGTACATTAGCACTAAATCATGGAGAAATATAGTTCATGATTTTAAAAAGTTGGTAGAACACTATAGATAACATGATATAACTTTTAATTTTTATATTGATATTAATAATACATCTTAAACTATATTTTATGCATAAGATTTTTGTAATTTTTGAGGAGAATAAACCCAAGCAAAATAAAACAGAATAAAGCCAATCAAAATAAAACAGTGTAAATAACACCGGTCTTCAAAACAAGATAATAGGAAATCAACAATGGTTACCATAATACCTCTTGTTGTCTTCCAAATAACTGCCCATACCTTCAGATATAGTGAAAATCAAACAAAACAGAATAGAATAGAATGAATAAAAGCAAAACAATGAATGCAATAAAGGACTTCAGAACAAGATAATAGTAAATGCAAAACAGCCACCATAATATATCTTATCTTTGAAATAGCTGCCTGTGCCATCAGATATAATAAAATCAAACAAGACAGAATAAACCCCAACCAAACAAAGCAATGAAAATGATACAGGGCTTCATAACAAGATAATAGGGAATTAACAATGGCTACCACCTTCAGAAGGAGATTCCCCATAGATGCTACATTGTTATCCTCTGAATAGATTATCAGAGTATTGGCGTTAGGCCCCCAGAATCAGTGAAACAAGCCCTGCATATTCTATTTGTTGGGAACACAGCACCATTTAATTGGGCGCTGGTCAGGAAGTGCGTTGAAACTGTGAGGACGGCATTCCATCCTCACAAGATGGCACCCTGAGCTGGCAGCTCAGCAATTCTATCAGACCCACAGCTCCTAGTCCCATGGACCTATGGGATTTATGACAGTGTCAGTGGGCTCACATGTTCCTTGGACGAAAATGAGGGACCCTGGTCTAATACCATATTTGGTAGGACCCCACACTGATAGATCAGTATTTGGTGATGAATCATGTTGGTGGTAAGCAATCAGAGGATTTTTCTACCAAGGGCCAGGTTGGTTTATTCATGGCTGCTGCTGGACCAGAGGCTCAGCAGTGGACATCTGACATCAGCAGAGCCTAGGACAACAGCTGTGAGTGGACACTCTCATGAAGCCTGTGGACTTCAGCCACCAAGGTGCTCCTGGGTGCCTGTGTGTCCACACTGAGACAGGCACTGCGTTATTACGCCTGCTTGGTTATTATGTGCTTATCTCCTTCCTCCTGGAGATGCCCTCTGTGGTGCATCAGTCTGGGACACAGAGATCTTCACACTTTGTGCCCAGGCCAAGGATCCAGCTACATGCTTCCTCACCTGGTTGTTTTTCTCTTTACTTTTTCTTTTACAGTCACGGGGAATTGAACTGAGGCATGATTGAACCTCTCATCCTTTTGAATTAAAAACAAATTTTTTGAGACAGGGTCTCTCGCTCAGTTTCACAGGTTGTTCTTGAGCTTGCAGCCCCCCACCTCTGCCTCCAGAGGGCTGGGATTACAGGTGCGCACAACTGTGCCAGGCTCACCTGGCCTCTTTTTTCCCAGTCCTTCTCCATCCATTTGCATCTAGCAAACAGCCATTCCCTTCTGTCCACCAGTCCACATGTGCTCTCATTTTAAGGACCAGCTTTCTTCTCCACACAAAATAAATGGCCAGGAACTTTCCCCAGCTTTTCCCAGTGAGCGGATTCCCAGGCCACAGTTGGTTGTGACTGCTCCTGAGTGGGTGCCACTGAGTTTGGTCCACTTTTTTCTTTTTGAGGGTAGAAATAATACAATATTTCAAAACAAAACAAAACAAAAATAATAACCAGTAAGAAATCACTAGTTCATAATTGCATATTTTCCTCTTAGAAGTAGTTGTTCAAGTTACAAAAGTAAAGCCTTCAAAGTGGACATTTAAACAGTGAGACTGCAACTGGTCTGTTCACCTATCCAACAAAACCTTGGTAATATGGCCATCAATCCTACACACCCAAACATACATGCAGTTATATCCTTTAGAATACTTTCTTTTCCTCTCTTTTTTTCTTTATAATCCATTCTCGTAAACTGTTTAGAAGTTCTACACATGTATAAGTCTCTACATGTATACCTAGCCTTTCTGTATTAGAGGGAGAAACAAATCAAAACAAGTCAACAATACAAATTCCTAGAGAAACACGAAAAGGACATATAAAACCACAATACTACGTGATCTACAGTAGTTACTATGATGTCTCTTGTTATTTTCAATAAAATTGTCTGTTTCATCAGGCACAGTATAATTAAACTTAGCAGTACATAGCACTATTAATAAAAACCTAACATTGGAGACATTATAGGACTTCAAAGGCAGTTAATAATCAAACCAGAATGGGTATCCTATTGAATATTGTCATCTTCACAGTAGCTGCCTCTACTCTCAGCCTAGATACTCTCGAGCATACCAGATTCGAATAAAATCAGTCAAGACAAAACAGCGATATAGCCAATCTTCTCTGCCTCATCTCTGCCATGCTATTTTTCTGTCATTGTTGTTTACTTTTCTCCTTCATTCTACTACCTGCCCCTTTCATTGAGGCCTTTCTGCCATTGTTCCTGGAAACCTGATGATTTTATTCTCTCTCTCTAGAATGTCCTTCAGTATTCTTTGTAGGGTTGGATTGGTGCTCACGAACTCCCCCAGTTCCTCTTTGTTGTGGAAATATCTTGTCTCTCCATTAATTTTGAGAGACAGTTTTGCAGGGTACATCAATCTGGGTTGGAGGTTATTTTCTTTAGGGCTTGGAATATTTTGCTCCAAGCTCTTCTTGATTTGATAGTTTACATCCACTGAAGCCTGCTGTGATTTTGATGAGTTTTCCTTTATGGGTAATCTGTTTCTTTTCTCTGACTGCTTTAATATTCCATTCTAGTAATGGATTTCTGGGATCCTGATTATTATATGTCTGGGTATAGATCTGTTTTGGTTGTAGCTGGCTGGAGTTCTGTATGCCTCGTATATCTGGACATCACTTCCATTTCCTATGTTTGTGAAGTTTTCCTTATTTCTGTGAATAGCGTTTTTATTTCATTTGTATTTGTCCCTGCATCTTCATTCACATTTTTTATTCTTAGGTTATAAATCCTCTTGTCATCTTCTAGCCTTTGTATTGTTACTTCCTGGTTCCTTGTTATTTTTAAGAGATCCTTCCTTTTGCAATCATACATTGCAAATCTATCTTCAAGTTTTGAAAGTCTGTCTTTAATTTCTGTTAAGGAGTTTTGCCAGCTTTTAATGGAGTTTTTAATTTCCTGATATTCTCTTTGGATCTGCTTCATGTATTCTAGATTTTGTTTAGATTCTTCATCAAAGGCTTCTCTCCTTTCTCTGGGTTTCTCCATTCTTCCATTTGTGTCTTCTTGAGGATTACCCAGCATTTCTTTTATTAATCTTCTTATATCTTGCTTCACCTGAGTTAGAATTTCAGATTGATGAGGTCACAGAAATATTTCTTTATTTCCAATGAGGCCATGTCTGATATTGCATGTTTGCTGCCCTCAACCTCCTCCACAATTTACCTCTCTTGGACTCACTTTCCCTGGCTTGGCAGTTGGAGGCCTTTTGCTGTTTCTCTGTCTTGTCATGTTTCTGGTTTCTTCCAGACTGGTGAGTGGTGGAGGTCTCCTGGCCTTTTGTATTGCTTACAGTTTTTCTGCAGTGCACTGGCTAGGGAAGTGCCGCCCCCACCCCCAGTCTGCTGCCGATCTGCGAGGTGCATGCAGGGGCGTTGTGGGCCAGCCCCTCCTGCTAAGTCAACCAGTGAATGCTTCAGCAGGTTTGTGTGTTCCATGCGGATGTCATAGGTTCGGGACAGCCTCAACCCTGGCTATTGGGTTTTGACCAGGGGCCTGGCCCAGCTCAAGCAGATCCCACCAATCCACTTTGGGCCAGGAGCTGCTGACTGATGCCCCTCGGTTGTTGATTCAAGCCTGTCCTGCCCAACTCCAAAATGTTGTGTAGCCGGTCATCCTGCTCTGGGGAATCCAGTCCCCATGACTCACCAAAGTTCGCACAGCTTGACTCGCTGTTTCCACTCCCTGTTGCAGCCCCTCCTCTCACCAAGGGTCTCAAGCTCATCAACCCCCCACTCTTGGCAGGGCCACGACTTCAGCTCGATCATGAGTTGCCCGACTCTGAGACATGCCCGGTACAGCAACCAGAGCATGCCCAGCTCCAGCCCTCTGTCTACACTTCTTTTTTTTTCTTTTTCTTTTTCCTCAGTTTCTTCCTGGGTCGTGAGAATTCCTCTCCTTTTGTCTGGTCTTCTCCTTGGTGTTAGATTCTAGCATTTGAGTTGTTTTTTTCAGAGAGGCTTTCTATTGTGCTACCTATCAATCAGCCATCTTGGATCTCTCCCCTAGTCCACTTTTGATCTGCATCATATTCTGTGTGGACCAATCAGTGAACCACACCTGGCCTGCTTCCTCCTCTATCATGTGGTCAGAAGAACCATCCAGCCCCATGCAGCTGCAGTGGGAGTTCAGGGGGAAGCACAGGCAGAAATAGTGGGTTCTGTGAGGTTTGGCAGTTTGGGCCATGTATATGTGCAGCCTTCTGATGCCTTTCTGCACTGTTCACATCCAACCCCAGATGTACTACTATCATCTCACAATGTGTTGCTGAAGAAACTTCCAGATCTACAATGTGGAGGGTCTGACAGAACTCAGCTCATGAAAGGCCATGCTGGCTAGCTGTTCACTGGATGACCCAGGGCAAGTTGCTTCATCTCTTTAGGGTTCAGATGCATTCTAAGCACTGCTTTTTAAACATAAAATTCTCTGCATGGACCTTGCTCCAGATTCCTCAGGGTCTATCTTGTGATTCTCCTATTGGAGCTTCCATAAACCCTGAATGGCACATTTAGATCCCACAGACACCTCTAATTCCATGTGGCGCATTGAGTCATAAGGTCCCTGCTATGGTTTCTGTCTAGATGTCCCCCGAAAGCTTCATGCAGTCATGGCGGGGGTGGGTTTTTCGGAGGTGACTAGAGTGTGTGATGCTGTGATTATGGATGTGTGATCAGTTAACAGGTTGGTTTGGCACCACCCTAATCCCAGGAGCCTAGATAGAGTATAAAAGAGGCAGAAAGATGATATGGAGGTTGGTTGTTGATTCTTCTGTCTTCTGCCCACCATGCACTGTTTTCTGCAGAGCCACCCTGAGATGGAGCCAGCTGATTATAGACTGAAGCATCTACAAATTATGAGTTAAATAAACTTTTCCTCCTTTAACTTTGGGCATTGGGTATTTTGTCTCGGCAAGGAGAAAAGTAACTAAGACACAATTTGGTACCTATGATGGGGTTGTTGCTGTGACTGTACCTGATCACATGGTTCAGAAGCTTCTGGGAATAGCTTACAGGAAAAGTTTTGAAACATTCAGAGATACTGGCTGAAAAAGTAGAGCTGGAACACCTTAGGCTGTACTGTATGGGAAATTTTGGTCTAAGCTCAAAAGACTAAAAGGCTGATAGAAATCATGCCTTAAAGACCAGCCTCAGGAGGTTTCTGCTGGTCAGAAGGATTACATTAGTTGTTGGACTCCAGATGATGTATATTATGCCTTGACAGACAGTTTGTATGCATTTTACTCAAGTCCAGAGACTTGGTCTGAGACTTGAGATTAATGGAAGTGAATAATTAATCTGGCAGAAGAAATTTCAAGGCAGTAGAATGTTGAGGGGTGACATAGTTACCCTTGGGGGTTTTAGTCAGATCTATGTTGAGAATCAAGAGAAAGGAGTCCAGAAGAATGATTTAAAACATGGTGAGTTTGGCCAGAAAGGAAACTCCAATAAACTTATGCACTGCAAAGATACAGCAAAGGAGATCTTGATTGCTGAGAAGAAATAGAATAGAAAAGATGGACTAAAAGGAATCATGAGAAGTAGTAGGATTTTGTGCTTTGCAATCTCAAAATTGAAAAAGCAAAAGACTTTTCTTTAAGAAGAAAGCCAGATATTACCATGCTCCAGAATGGTGGCATCCCAGAAAATCTATTCCTCAGAATTTGATTTAGAGTACTTAGTAATACAGGCACTTGACCCCTAAACCAAAAGAAAGGGAAGCCTGTCTGCTGATCCAGGTGGCAGCAGACCTTGGCGTCATTCACATGGCACTGGTTTTAGGTGCATGCAGAATGAAAGAGTTGTGGGGTCAGGAAGGGTTCCACTCAGATTTCAGAAAAAGGCCTGGGAGGCCAGGCAACATGCCACTGAGAGGGCAGTGTGTGAAGCTGTGAGTGTGAAGTGAAATGTGTAGTGGAGCTTCCAGAAGTTTGGAGAAGCCAGGAAGTGCCATAGGCATGGAGCCACCCAAGCACTTGGGAGTAGACATCTTGCCACAGATTACATGGGATGATGCACAAGGAACTACAGGATTTAATATTTGCCCTGCTGGATTTTGGACTGGCTTTGGTCACATTCTTTTGTATACCCATTTGGAAATGTCTATCTTGTACCATTACATTTTGTAAGTGTTTAATTCTCTTTTCATTTGCACAGGGGCTCAGAGCTAAGAGTTTGCCTCATATCAGAGAAAAATTGGGACTTGGACTTTTCTGCAATGCTGAATTTGTTAGGAACTTGGGAACCCTTAGAAATGAACTAAATGCCTTCTGTGTAAAGGAATGTGAATGTGTCTTTGGAGGACCAGGGCCACAGTGTTATGATTTATGTCTAGATGTTCCCTTAAAGCTGCATGCTGTCATGAGGGGCAGCTTTTCAGAAGTGGCTGAATTTGGAGTGTGTGACACTGTGATTAAGGATATGTGATCAGTTCACTGATTGGTTTAGCACTGCCCTAATCCCAGCAGCCTTGATAGAGTACAAAAGGGGCAAAAAGACACCATTAAGGTCGGCTGTTGATTCTGCTGTCTTCTGTACACTGTATACTGTTTTCCTCTGCCAAGCCACCTGGAGCTGGAGCCAGCCAATTATGAACTGGAACCTCTACAAACTGTGAACTAATTCCTCCCTTAATTTTGGGAATTGAGGTGTTTTTGTCTCAGCAATGAGAAAAGTAACTAGGACAGCCCCTAACCTCAGGCCCATAACCCCAGGCTAAACTTGCTGCAGAGCTCTTTCCTGCTCTAGGTACCATCAGCATTAAAGACAGTGGAAGAGCAGAATTCCCAGAAGTAGAACACGAGGCCCATTGAGCTCTGTACTTCCTCCTTTGTGGTGGAAGGTGCAGGATGCAACATTTGTCCTGCACTTTGTAGGGGACTTCCCATTACACATCCAACCACTAAACCCTTGTAAAGTTACTATTATGGCAGCCCCTGGATCTTCACTGGTTTTTTTTTCCAGCCCTCTGTAGCATGTGAATCTGACCTTCAACTTACTTGCCACCTCCTATTCATCTGCTCTGATTAACATGGTGCCATTGATATAGTGGACCAATATGATGTTTGGAGGGATGTCCAGATTGTCCAGGTCTCTTCTGCCTCTATTATGACAGAGGGTAAGAAATTGAACATAGTCTTAGGGCACTACTATAAATACATACACTTCCTGTCCTATATGGACATGAATTGCTTCCAATCCTCCTTTCTAGTGGGGGATGGCAAAGAAAGTATCTGCCAGATGAATGGCTGCATCTCATGGCTGAGACCATCTTCAATGGCTCTATGAACACACTTTATCCAGCACAGCAGCTGTAACTGCGGGTAGCATTTGTCTTAGTTTTATTGTCCATTTGCAGGAGCCAGGATGATGTAATTAGGTAAGGATATCATCAGGGCCCCAGCCTTTCATCCTTTAGGTCTTAAAGGATAGCATTCATTCTCCTCCTGCCCCCCAGGAGGCAATGTTTTTGCTTTGCTCTCTTGACCAAGGCAAAGGAGGGATTTCAGAAGCTACCATTTGGTGTTCTCCACTGCCATACCTCTTACCCACAGGCCAAAGAACCAGTAGGAGAAAAGAGGTCCCCTCCAACTACCAAGCATGTCCATGCTGACCATGTGGTACCCAGCAGATGGATGACAGGCACTGTGGATGTGGTGAGCTAGGCTGGGGACAGAACTCTGGATGCCACCAAGTTCCTAATATGCCCCCCCCTCAGGTGACACTTAGGGTGCCCATGTCTGCTAGGAATCTGTGTCCAACCATGCTCCAAGTGTCTGAATTGTCAGCTTTCCCCAGAGAATAATTATTCAAATAAATGATGGGTCCTTCTAGAGAGGGACTTCGGCAGTGATTACACACCATGCTGTAGGGTCTGCTCTTTTGAGAATCGTTCTCGACTTCAGCCAGTAGGTCCAGGGATTATGGCATTGCTCTAGAAGGCTTTGGTTGGCCTCCAAGCACCTCTTTCCAGGCTGAGTTGGCTTCTGGTCTATCCTGGCCCTATGGACACCTGCAGGAAGTTAGGGATTTCAGGGCAAAGCAAGAAAAAGGATATGGCCACTTGGTGACAGTAGCACTCAAGGAGTTTGATTTGGACAGCACTTTGACAGCATTGTCTCTAGAAGGATGGGGCCTTCCTGAAACAGAAGGGCCCCCCTGGCAGGAAGGCAGGGGAACTCCTGGGGGTTGGGGTGAAGAGAGAAGGTCCTGTGTCTAATGCTACCCCACAATAGCAAGGGTAGGAGTGTCTGGGTCAGAGAGCTCTGCAGGATAGCAGTGGCATGGGGTCTTTCCATGCTGTTTTACTAGCAAATGCTGGATGCAGATGTTTGCAGGCAGTGCAAGCAGCGTGTAAACAGTGAACAATCTACTTGTTTCAGATACATTTATGGCTATTGGATACTTTAAATTTTCTAGTTTGTCTAGAGTAGGTTTTTAAACTATGAGTCTCAACCTGCTGTGAAGATATAAACAGCAAATTCTGGTCAATATAAGTGTGCTGTGCAAAAAAAAATGATGAATTAAAAGTTATCTTTTAAAAAATTTATTAAAAAATTTTTAATAATAACATATTACAGTAAAAAATATATTGCCATTAATTTCCCTCAGAATATTCCTCCTTGCTTTGAAGACATTCATCCCATTGATCTTGCTACTTTCCAGAGCAGGTCCAGAAGTGCTCTTTCATGAGAGTCTTTATGTATATTGATGTGGCTGCCTCCATGTCTTGAATCAATTCAAAACATTTACCTTTCATGGTCATTTTGATTTGGGGGAAGAGCCAGAAGTCTCAAGATGCCAGATTCAGTGAATAAGGTAAACGAAGACACACATTAATGTTTTTATTTAACAGAAATTGCCATAAGCATATTGAATCAATTCAGGTCATCAGAGCAGCCATGAAAAGATACGAAAGAGGATTCCCAGAACTGCTTCACAAGAATGATGGGACGAGTGTGTTTGAAGCAAGGATAGGTTCTTTGAGGGGAGGTTCAAGTAATGCAACTTTCACTGTAATCATTTTTTTAATTTAAATATTGACTATGGTTTTCAATCAGACCTTGTACAGAGCTCACCTCAACTTACTGACATTATGACACGGTGGTCTATTAACTCTGTAGCACTGGACCAGAAGGTTGGCAGGCTGCCACCCAGGTTTGCTGCCACCCTGTGGTCCATATGTGTCCTGGCTTCTGAGGGCTGAGTGGCCTCCAACAAGGAAGCTGTCATCTCACCGTGGTATCTCCTGGCCTACAGTATCATTGGTGAGGGCCCGCAGCCTTTAGAGGTCCTTTTCCTTCCTCTGTGGATCTGTGCTCCCCACCAGGTAGCGTCAGGACCTCATTTTAGTTAGGGGCCTGATGATCAAGGCTGACACTGGGCTTTCTTCCTGAGAGATTCATACACTGTCTTGAACACTTAGGAGCCTGGGCACAGCATTCAAGCAGATGGAAAGTACCAGCCTAGAAGGGAAGAGAGGGCCTCTGCTTCAGGCCCAGAACATTCAGGAAACTTCTAGAACTCGGGACATCCAAGGGCAGATGTCACAATCCCACCCTCAGGAACTCATGCCTTTCTCATCAGCCCAGGGATCTGGAGCTGTGGTACTCCTACAATTCAGTCCCCTGCTGACCCTCAGCCCTTTCTGTCTGTGATCTTCAGGGTGTGAGTGTGTCTTCACCTGCTCTCAGTCCTTCTGGTGTCACACAGAGCCTGGAGGCCTCCGTCAGCCTTTTGTGTCATCTCCAAGGTATCAGTTGCCCTGTGTAACAGTGATGTGCTTCTGCAGCATAAATACTCAGCACCACCTGGTTGTTATAGGCTAAATATCCATGCTCCCCTACCCCAATTCACATATCAAAGCCCTACTCCCATAGAGTAGCAGTGGGACCCTTTGGGGAAGGTGGGGTCCTCATGCTTCATGATGGGTTTAGGGTCTTAATAAAAAGAAACCAGAGAAAGAGAGAAAAGAAGAAGAAGGAGGAAGAGGAGGAGCAGGAGGAGGAGGAGGAAGAGGAAGCTCTATCCACAGCTACAGCACATGAGGACATAACAAGAAAGTAGCCATCTATAAGCCAGAAAGAGAGCCCTCACCAGAAACCAACCATGCTGGTACTCAGATGATGGACTTTCAGTCTCCAGAATTATGGAAACATAAACATGAGTCTCTTAAACCACCCAGTTTATGATATTTTGTTATCATAGCCCAAGCCAAGTGATACACTCATTCATCTCAAAGGCCTGAATTATGTCACACACTGGCAATGTTTTCTCTTGTGATTTGCACTAGTAGTGAAAATCCTAACACCTACAGGACCACAACATGACAGTGACAGCATCTTCTTCACCACCAACTGCTAGAGTCATGGCCCTTGCTGCTAAGTTCCAGGAGGGGATCCACTTCTGAGGGACTGCTTCCATTTTTTTAGTGCCAACTGCTGTAGGGTCAAGTTTGCAGGGAAACTGACTGTGAGAGTCTAAGATGGTAAACAAGAGTTCAATTCGAGTGCTCTTAATACTAAAGCTGGTGGCTGAGCATGGTGGTGCATGCCTGTTGTCCCAGCTACTTGGGAGGCTGAGGCAGAAGACTTGCAAGTTCAAACCCAGCCTAGGCAATGTAGCAAGACAAATCCCAAAAGAAAATTTGAAAATTTAAAGAGATGAGAATGTAGCTCAGTGGTAGAAAAGTTTCCTGCAGTCAAGGACAATTGGCTAAGTACACAGCTGAGAGCTGCCCTGCCAGCAGCTGAGCCTCCCAGCTGCTGGGGGCTGAACATGTCGGTATGCAGGGGTGGCCTGCCACAGCCCGCCTGGCCCTGAACTTTCCTGCAGAGAAATGGCAAATTTGACTTCTGTTGGGACTCACCAGGGCAGTCCATAGTGCTTCCATGTGTCTGGGTCCTGCCTTTCCATAGTTGGTCTATTTATCTCTGTCCCCAAATGTCCCTTTCAGTATACCACATGGTGGCTCACACCTACAACTCCAACACTGGGGAAACTGAGGCAAAAAAATTGCAGAAAGTTTAAAGTCAGCCTCAGCTACATAGTGAGTTCAAGGCCAGCCTGAACTGCATACTGAAAAAAGGAAAAAAATCACATACCACTTCTCTCCCCCAGACTCCTGGGCCTTATTCCTCATTACCCCTCCCCCAAGCCTCTCACCCAATACTCAGCGTTCACCTGAAGTCTAGTGCTGGGGCTTGAATAGTGTCCCATCCTTTGTTGGATGCCCAGGCCCTGGTATCAAGAATATGGCCTTAGGTAAAATGAGGACCTGAGGGAGTGAAGATGTGGCTCCGGGGTAGAAAGCCCGCTCAGCAGAGGCACAGCCCTGGGTTCAATTGTCAGTTCTGTGAAGCAAACAAGCAAACAAGAACACATGAAGTCTATGAGGTCATTAGGACTGACCATAATCCAAGGCGACAGATAGCCTTACAAAACGTGGGAGAAACTGGACACCTTGACTCACACAGAGAGAGGGAGGGAGAGACAGACAGAGAGAGAGAGAGAGAACACCATGTGTAGATGATGGCAGAGGTCACAGCGACTCCAAGGAGCCCCACCAGGATGGAGGGAAGAGATGTGGAGTGGGTTTCCCGCCACAAGCTTCCTGGGGAACCATTGCTTAAGTGTGACAATGAGATGATATCAGTTTTGAAAGTAAGGAGCTCAACTTCCCCCCCTTCTGTTTCTCTTGTTCATGTGGCAGGGAAAGGTTCCCTGTGTGTGCCCAGGTGTGCCCAGTAAAGCGGACCTCCCCTCGGGGTGCTGCAGGGTGAGGAGTGGAACACCCGCAGGGTGCAGAGATGTGCACAAGAGTGGAGTTGGAAAGCCAGCTGCATGCCTGTAATCCCACACTCGAGAGGCTGAGGCAGGAGGATTGCTGCAAGTTCAAGGTCAGCTTGAGCTACTCAAACTGCATAGTGAAACTATGTCTCAAAAAGACCAAGGAGGAGGAGGAGGACAAGGAGGAGGAGGAGGACAAGGAGAAGTGGAACTGGAGGAGCAAAGAAAAGAGGGACAGGGAAAGGGCAGGGACCTTCGCATGCCTGCCTCCAGCATCGGTTACAGCAGCCCTGAGGCAGCCCTGGTGGGTGAGCAAATGCAGCTGCCCTATTTTCTGCCTGCCCAGTGGGCAGTGGCTCCCTGCAGCCCAGAGCCAGCCTGAGTGCTGCTGTGTGAGCTTGCGAAGGTGCCCACCCTGCTCGAGCTGATGCAGATGGACAGTGTGGCCACAGTTGGGCTGCAGAAAGAACCACAGTTTCTTAGATTCCTGTTTGTTTGGCCACCACAAGCGGCGGGTGTTACTGAAAAGAGCAGCGGGTGTTACTGAAAAGCAGAGAGCAGCAGGACACCTGGAACTTGCCCTTGGCTTGCGAGTCAAACACCCCAGACTCTCATCTGCTGTTCCACCAACAAAAGCTGCGGAGGGAAGGGCTGTGCTGGGAATTGAACCCAGGGCCTCGCGCTTGCTGAGCTCATGTTCCCCCACTGAGTTTCATCTCCCCCGCACCCCATTATTTCCACCAGGCAAATGAAGAACGAGGACATAAAAAAGTTAAAGGGGTTTGTGAAGGTTGAAAAGCTACTAGAACTAGCCTTTAAAGGGTGGACTTTTCTAAAAAGTCAGTAATTATATAGACCAACGATGGGTCCGAAGTGTTTTGAGAGTTTATGCTTAAATGTTTGTGATTTCCATCAACCTAGTAGATGTCACTTAGGAAGATGAGAGAGAATTGGTGATTTTTTAAAAAACTGCTATCACTAAAGATATATTTGATGTTCAAAATGTATGGCCAGGTCAGTTTTATGTCTAAACATGAGTATGCTTTTTGGAGCCTTAGGTGAGTGCCAAATTTTTGTTTAAAGGAATAGGGATAAGACCATATTTATAAGGCTATCAGACATGGTGATGCATGCCCATGATCTCAACACTCAGGAAGCTGAGGCAGGAGGATTGCCACAAGTTCAAGGCCAGCTGGGGCTACATAGAATTCAAGGCCAGCATGGAGTTCACACACAAAAAAAATATAAAATGAACACACACAAAAAAATATTTAAAGTGTGGTAACAAGAGTTTTATTTATGTAGTTAAATGTACTGTCTCAGTTTGGCCCTGTGTAAATAAAAAAAATGTGGTCATTAATAGGTCACAGAGTACCAGCTTATTTCAAACCTTTTCCAAGGGCAATAAATAAAGCCAGGATTCCCTCCAACTGCCCCCAGATGATCTGATAGAATAATAACCAATAGCCCAAAGAGGCACTGTTTTGTTCTAGAACGGGATGGGAAGAAGTTTCCCCTCAAGGCAACTGAGCAACCTGCCTACTGAGCAAGTCTTGGCCCCAGAGGAGATGCGGAAATGGCACAGCTACATTTTAACCACCCCTGGAAAAACCGTCCTGTATCTGCTCAACAGCAGCTTGTAGCGAACAGTACTGATTCACACAAAACTGTAACACTCACGAGCTGGCCACACTGCACTCAGCAAAGTAACTCCCACCCCTGCTGTGGGCACCAGCGGTGTGGGGATGGGGACGAGGGATCATTTCAGAATCCATTCAATATGATGTATTTAAGCAGGAAGAAAGCACAGAAGCCTGTGGCCATCCTTTAAATTAAACGTGACATATGATTATATTTATATGACAGCGACCAAGATGGCAGTCAAGGTGGTAAGAACCCTTGGCCCCTGAAGCCACCATCCTGCATTTAATCCTTGCTGTGTTTAGTAGATTCCTTTTTCTCCAAGTTGCTTATCACACTCCAGCACTCTGGCCAGCTAAAAAGAGGTCCTGGCAAGAGGCTGCCAGTAAACCCACCAAAGCATGCTAGCAATCACTGCTTCCCACACAGCAAGCATCAGGATTGTTGATACTTTATACCTAAGATGGGTAAAGACTATCTAAAGAACTTACGTCCTCCCTGCCTGACCCACAGAGGGTCAGGAGGCTAAGCATGAGGGTGACCACCACACTGTGAGACCATGAGACCTTGGACTACGCCATCCGGTATGGCAGCCATTGCCCTCACAGGGGTTTGCATGCTGGGAGGTGGCCAGTGCTAGAGACAGGATTCTCAGTCTCATCTCATTTTAATTAGCTTACACTTAAATAGTCATGGTGGGACAGCACCAAGTTAGAAGAGAAATTACAGAACCAGCAAAGCAGTGCCTTGTTCTCATTGATGTAGTCTCTCATCTGGGTCTTAGGACATGTTGGGTGGGATGAGTAGGGGGTATTTTCTCCATCTCATGGAGACCTAAAAAAGAGAGTTCACCAGAGATGCACAACTCCAACTCACAATTTCTGACAAGGAGCTCAGAGCTGTAGCCACAATATCCATATAATAATTATGACAATAATACATTAATGGCATAATTAATATCATGGAATGCTTGGTCCGTGTGAGGCAGCTCTTTGCACCTGCTCCCTGGTGCATCCCGACAGTTGGCACATTGTGGCCTTCAAAGAAAACCATGCCATAGATAAGGCACCCGGGGCACATTGGAGCCAGGCACCCTCGCCGGTGGGCCAATGGAGCAACCCATGGCACCCCATTTACATCCTGCAGTGAAGACAGAAATAAAATGCAGAGGAAGAGGATAGATATTAAAGGCTGATTTTGTAAGAAACTTCCAAAGGTGTCATAAGAAACTTGAGAATGTTTTCTTATTGTCACCCTTTAAGTATTAACTTTTATGCTTGAGATGGTGTTGTAGTCAGGGGTTGTGAGAACAATTAGAATTAGGACACAGAATTTATAATATTATTTTATGATGGTCACCCAGAATTAAACACAGAAAGTGCAGGAAATCTGTCCACAACACTAAAGACCCGGATCCCACAGCAATGTCCTGCATGAGTCCAGATGAAAACCTAGAGTCCATGACAGTGCCTCCCATGAGTCCAACTGGAGGTCTAGAGCCCATGAGAAGGACTCACACCAGTCTGTTTTACGGATCCCTGCTGGGAAGGCCCGAAGGTCAGCGGTGGAAGCTAGAAAGTCTATGCCAGTGGAGTGAAGGAGCTGTGCTGGTGGGTTGAGGGTTCTACACTGGAGCTGAGAAGTCACGCTCATAATAAAGACCAAAGCTGTGCTGAAAAGCACCACAGCCATCCTCAGCGCCATGGAGGCCCCAAGCTCCTCCAACGATAAGCACAGTCGAGTACATGCCAGAAAGCCAGCGTGACGAGTTTGTCCTGGAGATTAAGCAGCACACGTCTTCCCTTCTGGAGCCAAGCGATGCTCAATGTAAGGCCCAGAGCTCCTGCAAAGTGAACCACAGCCACTCTCACCAACAAGGTCCCGAGCTCCTCCTATGATAATGGTCGAACTTACACTGGGGAAGCTGGTCATGACGCGCTCCTCTAGGAGAACCAATGGCTCAAACAGCAAAACTTCGAGAAACCCACACTGCCTCACTTCTCCTTCTCCACATCGCTATTTACACCAGCAACTTTCCTCAGGTGGACCATCTACACTCAGCACCATCCTGATTTAATTCCACTGGTGTTAAGTTGACCACCAGTTTTTAATCCATAACAGGTGGCAATATGTAATTCCTGAACCAAAAGTTTTTAAGACTGACCACTCTGTTCCTGATCTGTACCATTTGAAATCTACCATAAATGGATCTACTGCCACCTTTTTGGGTGACCAAAGTTTCTAACCCATTTTTCTGTAACTACTCAGCACTGTACAACAGTTGAAATTATAGAGAAATCATCTGCTTACAGAATGTATGAGTTCCTTAATTGACAAAGGTAGCATTGAAATTTTTTCCCTTTTTTATCATACATGTTTGCATAATGAAGATGTTCGCTGTGGGGAGCTGATATGGATACATAGCGTACCTCCTTTCTTAAGCCCTTCCCCTTTCCTCCCTCCATCTCTTGGTCCCATTTGGGAAAAGAAAAAAAACTATCTCTGTTTCCTATTATCTATATTTTATTTCCTGTTTATTTTTACCCTGGGTTTCTCATGAAAAAGAGACCTCATGATATTGATTAACATTATGGTCTCAAGCCAGCTGTGGTAGCACACACCTTGTAATCCCAGAACTCCAGTGGCTGGGGCAGGAATGGGTTACTTAGTGAAATCAAGGCCAGCCTGAACTATATAGTGAGACCTCACACACACACACACACACACACACACACACACAAATATATATATATATATATATATATATATATATATATGGTCTCAAGCTGCATCCATCTTTCTACAAATGACTCAGGTTTATCTTTCTTTGCAGCCGAGATAGCATGACACCAGCTGCTGGGTCCTCTCGGCCATCTCCAGCACCCTGTGCATGGCTGGACACCACAAGTGCCCACTAGCCGAAGGGAAATGAACAAGAGCCAGGCTGGGATGTGCAAGCCTAGAAAACACAAACCAAAGGCCACAACCTCAGCTTGAAAGGCTCGTGCCTGTGCCTGGCTCTCTAGGAGGCTGGTGACAGCCATGATGGCAGTGTGAGTGTGTGTGTGTGTGTGTGTGTGTGTATTTGTGTGTGTGCACTGGTGGCGGGTACCCTGGGAAGGAGCCTAGACACTTGGTGTATGCCTCCAAGTGCAGGAATTTCAGCTGTCAAAACATGTAAGTTTGCCAAATCCAACCTGCCTCTACCAGCTTTGGGGTCTCCCAAGAGTACAGTGGTGGGGATCCTGGGCTTCTCACATGGATGCAGAGGAGCCATGGGAAAGCAGCTGGTCTGTGGGCAGCTTCATCCTTCCTCAGTATCCTGGTCCTGGCCTGGTCACCAAGTCCTTCCTCAGCCCTGGGAGGGCCAGGAACAGTGGAGGAGCTGAGGGCAGCCCTGCCATCTGTCCTCTGCCAGGCCACCAGCCCATAGTGCCACACACCAGGGGATTTCAGTGAGTGACACCCATTTCTCACAGCAGGAAGTCCAAGATGGAAGCATGGGCAGGGCTGGGTTCTCCCAAAGCCACCACCCTAGTGAGTTCCCACAGGGTCTCCCCTGGGTGAGGCCATCCTACTGTCTCCTGGGTGCCAATTTCATCTTCTTAGAAGGATGTGAGTCAGACCAGGTTGGAGCCCACAATAAGTTAATTTAATCACCTTTTTTTGTTCCTTAGTAGGGACTAAACCCAATGCCTTTACACTGAGTTATATCCTGACCTCTTTTTTATCTTATAATCCAAGACAAGGTCTTGCTAAGTCACTAAGTGGCCCAGGCTGGGCTCACACTTGAGTTATTTCTACCTCAGTCTCCTCAGAGTGCCAGGATTATAGGAATGTATGCCCTGTTACTTAATCGCCCCTTTAAAAATTCTATTCCAAGAAAATGTCAAGATGAAGGAGCAAAATGCAATCTCAGCTCTCCACCCTACCCAGAACAAGTCCAGGAGATACAGACATAGAATAAATTGAATGTTACACACTTGAAATTTCTGAAATGATAGTAAATAAATTAAAAAACAGCTCCATGAGGCTGTGGAGGAAAACAGATCAGAAATAATGCGTCGGGTTAAAAAAAAAGCCATAACGAAAGAATTATTCAGCATATCTAAAGAAGACACAGATTTTAAAAATGGAGAAGCATAGGAAAATGATGGAAACTTTGAATGAACAATATAAGAAAGAATTAGAATATATGAAACAGGTACAAAAAGATATCCAGGAAATTAAAAATTTCACTGAAAGCTGGTAAGACCACTTGAATGAAACTGAAGATAGACTTTCAGACCTTGAAATCAGGATTGCAGCTAGTGATTATGAAAGGAAAAATCACTTGAAAATAATAAGGAATCAGGAAATAATTCAACAGCTGCAAGATGATGCAAAGAAAAAGATTGATAGGCGTCAATGAAAAAGCAGAAGTTAACACTAATGACATAAAGACTATTTGCAGAAGTAATAGCAAAAAACATACCACTCATGGGAAAAGAAATTGACATACAGATAAGTGATGCATATAGAACTCTAACTATCCATAACCTAAATAAATCTACACTCAAACATATAATAACTGAGATTCCAGAAATTCAGCATAAGAACAGAATATTAAAAACTGTTAGAGAAAAGAAACAGATCACCTATAAAGGAAAGCCCATCAGAATCACAACAGACTTCTCAACATAAACCATCAAATCAAGAGTAGCTTGAAGTATTTCAAGTGTTGAAAGAAAACTTCTTATTGTATCCTACAAAACTATCTTTCAAAGTTGATGGAGAAATAAGATACTTCCATGATAAAGAACAATTAAAGGATTTCATGACCACCAAATTAACCCTACAAAGAGTATTAAAAAATGTAGAAAGAGATAAAAATAGCTACAATTCCACGAACAACAACAGAAAGAAACCAACAAGCAGGGCAAGCAATTAAACAGAAGGGAAAAGTAAGAAACCAACAGCAGGAAAATACTGTGACAAAGACAAGCCAATACATATGAGTTACAACCATCAATGTAAATGGCCTAAATTCACCAATCAAAAGAAACAGACTGGCAGAGTAGATCAAGAAACAAAATCCAACAATATGGTGTATACAAGAAACACATTGTCATGGTTTATGTCAGTGGTCCCCCCAAACCTCATGCAGTCATGGAGGTGGCTGAATCTAGCATTTATGATTGGTTTATTATCTAGTTCTGGGATTAACAGTGTGAATGCTGCACCTGCCCAGAAGTGGAGCCAGCATACAATATAAGGGAGGGAAGAAAGTGTGTTTTCTCTCTTTTGCCTTATTTACTCTTGCTGTTTGTGGCCACCATGATCCACTGCCCCTGTGCCACACCACCCTGCCTTGAAGCCAGCAG
The DNA here is from genome assembly GCA_004027455.1 of Hydrochoerus hydrochaeris. Taxonomy (NCBI): domain Eukaryota; kingdom Metazoa; phylum Chordata; class Mammalia; order Rodentia; family Hydrochaeridae; genus Hydrochoerus; species Hydrochoerus hydrochaeris. The sequence goes on from PVLA01000596.1 coordinate 426,156, forward strand.
AATATGGACTGAAACCTCCAAAAACTGTAACAAATAAACTTTTCCTCCCTTCATGTTGAGCATCAGGTATTTTGTCTCAACAATGAGAGAGAGAAGTAACTAAGACACACATATAACTCAAAAGGAACTTCACAGACTGAAACCCAAAGGATGGAAAGCAATAGTCCATTTGACAGGAACCCAGAAAAAAGCAGGGGTAGCTGTTCTGTTTTCAAACAATGTGAGCTTCAAACCAAGAATGATCAAAAGAGGTAAAGAAGGTCATCACATATTCGTTAGGGAAAAACTTCAAGAGGAAGAGATAACAATCATAAATATATAAGCACCAAATACAAGCGCACCCAACTACACAAGACAAATATTAAGAGACATGAAAAAATCCAATAAGCAATAACATGATTATAACAACAGCAAGAGCAAACAAAAGATAGATCAACTAGACAAAAAAAATCAGCAAAAAAATAGCAGAAATGAATCAAACTTGTGAACAAATGGACTAAGGAGATATGTACGGTATTCCACCCAACAATACCAGAATACACATTATTCTCAGATGCATATGGTATATTCTCTAAAACAGGCCATATACCATATACCTGTAGAAATGCAAAGGAATTGAAATTATCCCATGAATATTATCTGACCATAGTGCAATGAAATTGGAAATTAATGACAAAAAAACCCACAAAAACTTCATAAACACATGGAAATTAAATAACACCCTCCTGAACGACCAAATGGTCACAGATGACATTAAAGAAGAAATTAAATAATATCCACAATCAAATGAAAATGCAAATACAACTTGCTGGAACCTGTGGGATGCAATGAAAGCAGTCCTCAGAGGGAAATTTAATAATGGTGAATTCTCATATCAGGAAAATGGAATAACCACAAATAAGCAATCTAATTCTGTGCCTCAAGCTTCTAGAAAAAGAAGAGCAAGTCAAGCCCAAAGCCCAAGAAAGGGAAGAACCTATAAAGATCAGAACAGAAATTAATGCAATTGAGACTAAGAAAATGATACAAATAATTAATGAATTGAAGAGTTGGTTCTTTAAAAGAATAAATAAAATGATAAACCCTAAACCAAACTTATCAAAAAAGAGAAGGAAAGAGAAAACTCAAATTCATGCACTATGGAATGAAAAGGGTGAAATTACTACAGATCCTGTGGAAATTCAGATCATTAATATCTACTTTGAAAATCTTTACTCTCATAGGATGGAAAACACAGAAGAAATGGAAAGATTCCAAGAAACATATGAACTATCAAAGCTGGATCAAGAAGATATAAAAATTATAATAACTCAATATCAGTTAATGAAATTAAAAATAAAATTTAAAACTTACCAACAAAGAAAATCCCAGGTCCTGATGGATTTACAGCTAAATTCTACAAGACATTTAGAGAAGACTTAATACCAATACTCCTCAAACTCTTTAATGAAATTAAAAGGGAAGCAATTCACCCTAACATTTCTGGAGGCAAGTATTACCTGATACCAAAACCAGAGAAAGACCTAACCAAATAAGAGAACTAAAGGCCAATTTCCCTAATGAACATAGACACAAAAACCCTCAATAAGATGCTGGCAGACAGCATGCAGCAAATCATCAAGAAAATTATACACTAACCCTAACCCAGTAAGATTCATCCCAGAGATGCAAGGATGGTTCATCATATGCAAATCAATAAATTTAATACATCATTTCAACAGTGCCAAATACAAAAATCACATGATCAACTCAATAGATGCATAAAATGTTTTTGATAAAGAATATCATAATAGATGGCTTTTACCTCAGTCTAATAAATGCCATTGATGACAAACCAACAGCCAACATCATACCAAATGGACAAAAACTGAAGTCTTTCAACCTAAAATCAGGAATAAGGCAAGGATATCCACTATCACCACTTCTATTCAATATAGTTCTGGAAACATTAGTACAACAATTAGACAAGAGAGAAATCAAAGGAATAAGGGTAGGAAATGAAGTAATTAAACTATCAGTATTTGCAGATGACATGATATTGTACAGTGAAGACCACAAAAACTCCATCAAAAGACTTCTAGATTTAATAACCAAATTTAGTAGCATAGCTGGGTACAAAATCAACACTTAAAAATCAATAGCCTTCCTGTACACAAACAATAAACTCACTGAGAGAGAAATGGGGAAATCACACCCTTCACAATAGCATCCAAAAAATAAAATACTTAGGAATGAATTTAACAAAGGAAGTAAAAGATTATACATTGAAAATTACAGTATTCTGAAAAAAGAAATTGAAGAGGATTTCAGAAATTGGAAAGATATCCCTTGCTCATAGATAGGAAAAACCAAAATTGCAAAAGTGGCCATATTCCCAAAATTGCTATACAAATTTAACACAATACCAATCAAAATATCATTAGCATATCTCACAGTTCTAGAGAAAGCATTCCTAAAATGTATCTGGAACCAGTTGAGACCTAGAATAGCAAAGGCTATCCTGTGTAACAAAGTCAAGGCAGTAAACATCACAATCCCTGATATGAAATTATACTATAAAGCTACTGTAATAAATCAGCATGGTACTAGCAAAAAAACAGACCTGAGAATCAATGCAACAGAATAGAAGATACAGACACAACTACCTTATCTTTGACAAAGGGACCAAACATGTTCACTGGAAGAAAGATGCCTCTTTAATAAATGGTTCTGAAAAACTGGCTTTTCACACACCAAAAACTAAAATTAGGCCCTTGTCTATTACCATGCACTAAAGTCAAAGTAGGCCAAAGATCTAAATATTAAAACAGAAACATTAAATCTACTGGAAGACATAGGTAGAAATCTTGAAGATAGGACCTCCACAACACACCCGTCTGAAAGAAACCAGAAACATGACAAGACAGAGAAATAGCCAAAGGCCTCCAACAGCTGAACCAGGGAAAGTGAGTCCAGCCAGGAGAGGTAAATGCAGAGGAGGTTGAGGGCAGCAAACATACAATATCAGACACAGCCTCATTGGAAATAAAGAAACACTTCTGTGACCTCATCAATGAATTTAAATCTGAAATTCTAACTCAGGTGAAGCAAGATAAAAGATTAATAAAAGAAATGCTGCTGGGTGTGGTGGCTCATGCCTATAATCCCAGCTCTCAGGAGGCTAAGGCAGGACAATCATTGCAAGTTCGAGACCAACCTGGGATCCAAAGTGAGCTCAAAGCCAGCCTGAACTGCATAGTGAGACCCTGTCTCAAAAAAAAAGACAAAAAAAAAAAAAGAATAAAAGAAGTGCTGAGTAATCCTCAAGAAGACACAAATGGAAGAATGGAGAAACCCAGAGAAAGGAGAGGTTTCTACCTTTGATGAAGAATATAAACAAAATATAGAATACGTGAAATAGATCCAAAGAGAATATCAGGAAATTAAAAACTCCATTGAAAGCTGGCAAAACTCCTTAACAGAAATTAAAGACAGACTTTCAAAACTTGAAGATAGATTTGCAACGTATGATTGCAAAAGGAAGGATCTCTTAAAAATAACAAAGAACCAGGAAGTAATGATACAAAGGCTAGAAGATGACAAGAGGATTTATAACCTAAGAATAAAAAATGTGAATGAAGATGCAGGGACAAATACAAATGAAATAAAAACGCTATTCACAGAAATAAAGAAAACTTCACAAACATAGGAAATGGAAGTGATGTCCAGATATACGAGGCATACAGAACTCCAGCCAGCTACAACCAAAACAGATCTATACCCAGACACATAATAATCAGGATCCCAGAAATCCATTACTAGAACAGAATATTAAAGCAGTCAGAGAAAAGAAACAGATTACCCATAAAGGAAAACTCATCAAAATCACAGCAGGCTTCAGTGGATGTAAACTATCAAATCAAGAAGAGCTTGGAGCAAAATATTCCAAGCCCTAAAGAAAATAACCTCCAACCTAGATTGATGTACCCTGCAAAACTGCCTCTCAAAATTAATAGAGAGACAAGATATTTCCACAACAAAGAGGAACTGGGGGAGTTCGTGACCACCAATCCAACCCTGCAAAGAATACTGAAGGACATTCTAGAGAGAGAAGAAAACCACCAGGGTTCCAGGAATAATGGCAGAAAGGCCTCAAAGAAAGGGGCAGACAGTGGAATGAAGGAGAAAAGTAAACAACAATGACAGAAAAATAGCATAGCAGAGATGAGGCAGAGAAGATTGGCTATATCACTGTCTTGACTGATTTTATTCGAATCTGGTATGCTCGAGAGTATCTAGACTGAGAGTAGAGGCAGCTACTGTGAAGATGACAATATTCAATAGGATACCCATTCTGGTTTGATTATTAACTGCCTTTGAAGTCCTAAATGTCTCCAATGTTAGGTTTTTATTAATAGTGCTATGTACTGCTAAGTTTAATTATACTGTGCCTGATGAAACAATTTTATTGAAAATAACAAGAGACATCATAGTAACTACTGTAGATCACATAGTATTGTGGTTTTATATGTCCTTTTCGTGTTTCTCTAGGAATTTGTATTGTTGACTTGTTTTGATTTGTTTCTCCCTCTAATACAGAAAGGCTAGGTATACATGTAGAGACTTATACATGTGTAGAACTTCTAAACAGTTTACGAGAATGGATTATAAAGAAAAAAAGAGAGGAAAAGAAAGTATTCTAAGGGATATAACTGCATGTATATTTGGGTGTGTAGGATTGATGGCCATATTACTAAGGTGTTGTTGCATAGATGAACAGAACTGATTGCAGTCTCACTGTTTAAATGTCCACTTTGAAGGCTTTACTTTTGTAACTTGAACAACTACTTCTAAGAGGAAAATATGCAATTATGAACTAGTGATTTCTTACTGGTTATTATTTGTAGTTTTGTTTTGTTTTTTGTTTTTTGAAATTTTGTATTATTTCTACCCTCTTTCTGTTTCATTTTCTTTAAATTAAAAAAATACATACATACTCAGAAAAAGAAAGAAAAGAAATCTTGAAGATAGGTGTAGGCAGAGAGTTCTTAAACAAAACCCCAACTGCACAGGAAATACTTCAAAGAATCAACAACTGGGATCTCATTAAAAAGTTTTTGCACATCAAAAGAAATCACCAACAGAGTGAAAAGAAGACCCATAAATTGGGAAAAAATTTTAGCCAACTGTTCCTCAGACAAAGGACTTATATCTAGAACATAAAAAGAATTTTAAAAAATCAGGACCCCAAAATTCAAAAACCCAATCCAAAAGTGGGAATCTGAGATGAATACATACTTCTCAGATGAAGAAATATAGATGGCAAACAAATATATGAAAAAAAATGTTCAACATCACTGTTCATTCGAGAAATGCAAATTAAAACAACACTGAGATTCTATCTCACTCCAGAAAGAATGGATCAAGAAATCAACCAGTAATTAGTGCTAGTAGAGGGGCTGTGAGGAAAAAGGAGCTCTTCTGAACCGTTGGTGAGAGTGTAGACTGGTACAATCACTGTGAAAATCAGTGTGGAGACACCTCAAAAAACTAACATTAGAGATCTCATTTGACCCAGCTATTCTCCTTCTGGGTATTTTTCCATAAGTATTGAAGAGATCATACCACAGTGCACCCATATTTATAGCAGCACAATTTGTAATAGCTAAATCTTGGAAACAATCCAAATGCCCATCAACCAAGGAATGGATAAAAATAATATGGTACTCACATACAATGGAGTACTGCTCAGCTACAAAAAAAGGTAAGTGTAGTCAGGGGTTATGAGGAGAACAATTACAATAAGAACACAGAATTTATATTATTTTATGATGGTCACCCAGAGTTAAACACAAAAAAGTGCAGGAAATCTGTCCTCAACACTAAAGACCCAGAATATTCAGCCAAGGGCCTGGATCCCACAGCAATGTCCTGAATGAGTCAGCTGAAGACCTAGAGCCCATGACAATGCCTCCCACGAGTCCAGCTGGAGGTCTAGAGCCCACGAGAAGGACTCATGCCAGTCTGTTTTATGGATCTGTGCTGGGAAGGCCCAAAGGTCAATGGTAGAAGCCAGAAAGTCTATGCCTGAGGGATGAAGGAGCTGGAGCCAAGAAGTCATGCTCAAAATAAGGACCAGGGATGCCCTGAAAAGTTCTGCAGCCATCCTCAGCGACAAGGAGGTCCCGAGCTCCTCCGAGGATCAGTACATGCCAGGAAGCCAGCGTGACAAGCTTCTCCTGGAGATTAAACAGCACACATCTTCCCCTCCAGAGCCTGGAAGTGATGCTCGACCTAAGGAGCAAAACTCCTCCAAAGTGAAACACAGCCACTCTCACTCCCAAGCTCCTCTGATGATAATGGCCCATCTCATATCAGGGAAGCCAGATTGACGAGCTCCTCCAGGAGAACACAGCTCGAAACAGCAACGCTTAGGAGAACCCACAACACCTCGCTCTTCTCCACGTCTCTGTGTACGCTGGCAACTTTCCCCAGGTGGGCCGTCTACGCTCAGCACCATGCTGATTTAATTCAGCTGGTGTTAGGTTGACCAATAGTGTTTAATCTATAACACTATTGATGCAACTGAAGACCATACTCATAAGTGAAATGAATTAAACTTGCATGTGTAAACATCATATTGTCTCCCTAGTGTAGATGCTGGAAGAGCAAATAAGATCCAAAAGGTACAACAGATATTGTGAACGGCGAAGAAACTGCTCAAAAGGAAAGAACACTGAGATAAGGGGAAAGGAGAAAAGAAAGAAGGGGAACATGTATATATAAAGCTAAGGTAATTGTACTACTAATTCCATTAGTTCATTGAAAGGAGCAGTTAGTGCCTATACTGTCTGATCAATTTTGCATGTCTATATCTGATAATTTGAGCAACTGTTTGGAAGATAACTATGCACTATAATCACCACTGTTAATTTCCTATCATCTTGTTTTGAAATTCTGTACCTTTTTATTTTTTTTAATCCTCTTTAAAACTAAAAATTAAAAAAAATTATATTCCAAATACAGTCACATTCTGCAGGACTGGGCATCGGGATTCAGCCTAGCATTTTGGGAACCACGATTCAGCCTCCAGCACCTTCTCTGGAGTCCCCGTGGGAACGGAAGGTGTCCCCCTCCCAGCCCCCCTGCAGCCAATGCAGGCCAGGGACTCGGCCCGCCCACCGAGCTCTCTTGCAGGTAGAAGCACAGCCCAGCACCTGCAGAGGTGGCAGGGCCTGAGCTTGGAAATGCAGGGTCGCAGGCGTCCGGGGCCCTGTGTCAGGCAGCCTGAGGTCACCCCAATCCCTCCAGGGACCCTGGCGGCCCCTGAGAACAGTGGCAAGAGGCTGACACCGTGGCTTGGAGATAGAAGCCTCTCCCCTCACACGGGAAATCCTGAGCACAAGACGGCAGACGCTAGGTGTGGTGGCGCACGCCTGTCACCCCAGCCCTGGGGAGGCTGAGGCAGGAGGATCATACATTCAAGCCCAATCGGGGCAAAACTTTATGACTTGGTGAGACTCTTCCTTGAAATAAAAAATAAAAGAGGGCTGGGGATGCAGCTCGGAGTGCAGCCCTGAGTTCAATCTCCAGTACTAGATAATAAATAAATAATGAGGGAAGACACCCTGGTGGGGGAGGAGGGCGGAGCGGGGAGGCGCCTGCGACTCCAGAAGGAGCAGGAGGAGCCCTGTAGGCCAGTGACAGGAACCCGGAGGCCTGGCTTCTCCATGGGGTTTCCGTGACTTGCAGGGCTCCCGCGGGCACGATCACACACACACACACACACACACACACACACACACACGGGGCCCTGAACAAATCTGAGCGGCGTATTTTAATTCTACTCGACAAATAGCGATCACATGGATTTATGGGGTAAAACGAGACTATTTTTGCTCTGGCTACAAACTGAACTACATCCCCAGCCACGTTATTTTTTGAGATCGGATCTTGCTAAGCCACTGAGTCACCCAGGTAAGATTCAAACTTGCAGTCCTCCTGCCTCAGCCTCCCAGAGGCCTTGTTTGGCATTGCCCATGCGGTGCCACCTCACCCAGCCCAGCGATACACTGTAGGTCCACACTGCGGACAATCCATGGACTCGGGCTCATTAGCCTCTGTCCCCTCACATGCTAACCATTTCTTTGTGGTGAGGACATTGAAAACTCTCTCTCAGCTTCTTTGAAGCACTGGCTACAGTCAGTGCCCAGGGACAGGACTCGCCCCTCTCCAGCTGGGACTTTGTACCCAGCCCTCTCCTGGCGCACCCCAAATCTACCTCCTCAGAAGCCCCCAGGAAATACTGGGCCTCGCCAGCGTGCTCTCCTCCTCTCCCTGTTTCATCTTCCTGAGAGGGGCGGGTTTTTGAGAAAGGATCTCTCTGTGTGGCCCAGGCTGGCCTGGAGCTCAAAAGCTTTCTGCCTCAGCCTCCCACATGCTGCCATCACAGGTGTGCACCACCCTACCCGCTCACCAACCTCCCTCACTGCGACTTGGTCACCCCCTGGCTCAGCCTAGCAGGGGGACACAGTCGGTCACCACGGCAGCTGTGCACAGCTGCAGGTTGGAGCGGCACAGCCTTCCCTGGCCCCTGGGGGTGCTGTGTGCCCCAGCTCTGCTCTCTCTGCCCACCCAGATGCCAGCTCCCCAAAAGTAGCGCCTCATGTTCTTTGTCTCTGCGCAGACTCAGCACCGATGCTGAGCCGGGGCGACAAGGGAAGTGGCCTGGACAGAGCCCCCGCGCATGCAGACTGCGTGCTGATGCGCCCCTGTGTTGTCACCGCTGACTCTCACAGCCACTGAGACGGTGGCCCTTGTTTTCTGGATCCCTCAGGCCCAGGCCCCATCAGTGCGGCAATAAACAATTACAGCAGGAAATTCAAGACCACACTCATGGAGTGTGGTGCCACACACCTATCATCCCAGCGCTCGGGAGGCTGAGGCAGGAGGATTGCCAAGAGTTGGAGGCCAGCCTGGGCTCCATAGTGAGAGCTTGTCAGGGTGAGGCCTACTGGTCTCCCAGAGAGTTTTCACAAGACCAAGCTGTTAAAGAGGCGCAAGGCTGGCTCAAGCCCTCTCCAGCCCCCTGTGCCACCTGCGAGCTCCGGCGACGGCCTCTCCCTCCAGGTCCTCCCGAGCCAGGCAGAGGTCTGCACGTCAGCCTGAGCCCCAGCACCCTGAGCTGAGCCGCCCTCTTCTTTTCAGGAAGCAGCAGCCGGGGGTCTGATGTGACAGCAGCAGAAAACCCACCAGGACCGGCGCTGGTGGCCCTGGGTTAGACCCAGGAGGACAGGACCACAGCAGCACTGGGGGCTCTGACCCAGGAAGTAGCAAGGAGTCACTGGTGCGATTGCTTCCGGAAGGAACTGGTCCAAGGCGCTGGGGCAACAGGTGCGCAGGACGCGGTCCTGCTGCAGGGCAGCTCTGGAGACTTCGAGATGGGGCAGGGTGGGGACGGGGAGGGCAGAGGGGGAGGCGCCATTACGGAGGCTGCGTAGTGGGCAGGAAGGGCCCAGGCAAGCAAGAGCACAGGTCACCAAGGGGGCACAAAGCGTGGCTTTCAGGGTAGTAGCTCGTGCCTGTAATCGCAGCTATTCAGGAGGATGAGGCTTCCCAGTCTGAGGCCAGCCTGAGCAACTGAGGGCTGGGGACACAGCGATAGAGCAACCCTGGGTTCCATTCCTACTTCCACACAAAAGAAAACGGGTGCAAATCTGTGTGTCTTCCCGGGTTTTGTCTGTTTTGTTTTGTTTTTTGTTTTGAGACAGGATCTCACTAGGTTGTTCAGGCTGGACTTAAACTCACTCTGTAGCCCGGGCTGGCCTCCAATTCGCAGGGATCCTCCTGCCTCAGCCTCCTGCGTGCTTGGATTACAAAGCATGCACCACCACGGCCAGCCCGTGGGTCTCTCCTACGGCGAACATCCGAACAGGCACAGCAGTTACTAAACGCTTTGTAGAACTGAATGCAGGAAATATCTGCAGTCACTCTTCTTGAAGGACTAAAGCTAATTATTAGATGACTATAGGTCAGGAGGCTGAAAAGGACAATAGTAGATTAAATGAACCTACTCGCTGTTTGGAGTATCAGAATCACTAGGGCGCGGTCCCTTCATGAGCAGATCCAGTCTGGAGGGCAGTGGAGGGGTGGGCTCCGGTCAGGCCTGCGCTTCGGTACCGGTACCAATGTCTCCTGTTTGTACAAATGTCCCAAGAGAACAGAAACCGAGGACGAGGGGACTGAGGCAGGATGAGAGCACCGAGCGTCTGCACATTTCCGCAGATCTAACGTCAGCCCCCCAAAATTGCCTTAAAAGGAATGGGGGGAGGACGCAGGGGGACCCCGATGCGGCCCAGGCTGGGCAGGCTCTGTGCTCCCCCAGAAGCAGGACTCAGAAACTGGGGCCCAAACCACTGGGTGACTGGGGTTGACACTTTTAAGGCGCAATTCCGTGCAACATGAATGAGGGGACAGGGGTCCCCTCTCTCGTGGTGCCTGTTTAGGGGGTGGCTAAGCAAGGGGCGGCAGAGAGGAGGAGATGATTCCAGCCCGACTGTGAGTTTTGGCGTCTTCGTGTCAATTTGCATCCGGGATTTTGGCATCAAAGCCAAAATCTGCCTCTGCCAGGGCTGGGACGCTTTGCCTGGACTGGGGCGCCATCTAGTGGACACTCCCCGCACCCTCTCGCCAGCGCCGCCCGGCATCCCTGGGTACCAACCCGGAGCCCCCGCGGTTGGGGTTTGGCCCAGGCTGGGTCCCCGCGGGGCAGCGTCCACCGAGGAGCCGGACCCAGGTTCTCGTTGCAGGACGCCCCGCCCCACGCCACCCTGAGGACTGAGGGTCAGTCACATAGGGAGGAACCCAGCACGCGAGGGTCTCTGAGAAGACTGGGGAATTTGCAAAAGAACAAGTGACGTTTCTCAGTGTGAAAGATACACCACTTGTCTGCCTGAAATATGTCTCAAGGAGTAATTAAGTAATTAAGAAACTAAGATTTTGCACAATTCTCATAGGAGTGTGAATAAGTCAATGAGGTTTGTCTGCGGGCCACTGAGGTTTGAACCCAGGACCTCTGTGCTGTGCTGAGTCCTTTGTAATTTTAGATTTGAGACAGAGTCTCCCTAAATCATTACACTGCCCAGGCTGGGCTCCAACTTGTAATCCTCCAGCCTCTGCCTCCGAGTGCTGGGGTTACAGGAGTACACCACCACGCCCAGCTGGGACTATGATTTTTAATCAGGATTTTTAATTGTTATAAAACTTTCTAAAATTTTAATTTTTAAATTAATTAATCCTACCCGGGCCTGGTGGTGCGTGTCTGTAATCCCAGCACTGAGGAGGCTGAGGCAGAAGGACCACTGCAAGTTAGAAGCCAGCCTGGGCTACATAGTGAGTTCAAGACCAGCCTAAACTACATAATAAGACCTTGTCTCCTTATAAAATATAAATATGTATTCCTCTCTCTAGAAATGTGCTCAAATATACATTTTGGTTCATATTTATATATATTTTAAATCCTGAGAGTTCAAAAGGCCTCATTGACTACCAGGCCTGTGGTGCATGCCTGCAAACCCAGCACTCAAAAGGCTGTGGCAGGGCTGAAGGCCAGCCTGGCTGCACAGCTGGTTCAAGGCTGGCCTGTGCTACCTAGGGACACCTGTTTCAAAAGCCTGTCACTCTGGGCCACAACCCTGGCCGGGACCCAATGAGCCATCCCAAATCTATTCCCTGCGCATAGCAAGCACTAACCAGGTGAAGGACCTGAAGTTTGGCTGGCCCAGCAGGGAGGGGCAGGCATATGCAGCTGCTGCTTACACCTCAGTGACAAGAGCAGGCAGTAGAGGGCAGAGGTCCCTCGCCAGCCTGGTTTGGAGGAAACATGGCCAACAGGGAAGGGGCTGGGACCTGCACTGTAACCTGTGTGGAGGAAGCCAGGGCCATGACAGGAGAGAGATGCAAGAGGAGACCCCCAGCCCAGAACCCTGAGAGCACTGATCCAGGGGAGGGAAAAGCAAGGGAGACTGAGGGCGTCAAACACACAACATCAGAAATGGCTTCAATGGACATTAAGAGATATCTTTGGGACCTTGTAGATGAGCTCAAAACTGAAATATTAAATCAGGTAAACCAGGACATGAGTAGAGTAATAAAAGAAATGCTCTCAGGAAGCATCTCTCAGGATGATACAGAGAGAAGAAGGGAGGAACACAAAAAAAGGAGAGAAACATTCGATAAAAAATATAAAGAAAATATAGAATACATGAAGCAGATTCAAACAGACTACCAGGAATTAAAAACTCCATTGGAAGCTGGCAAAACTCCTTAAAAGAAACTAAGGATAGACTATCAAAACTTGAAGGCAAGTTTGCAATGTGTGATCATGAAAGGAAAGATCTCTTAAAAATCACAAGGAAACAGGTAGTCACAATACAAAGGCTAGAAGATGACAAGAGAATCTACAATTTAAGAATAAGAAACGTGAACGAAGAAGCAGGAATACATACAGGTGAATTACAAAGGCTATTCATGGAAATAATTAAGGAAAACTTCCCAAGCATGGGAAAAGAAAATGACATTCGGTTGTGTGAGGCATACAGAACTCCAGCCATCTACAACCAAAACAGATCTACACCCAGACATATAATAATCAAGATACCAGAAATTCAATATAAAAACAGAATATTAAAAGCCATCAGAGAAAAGAAACAGGTTACCTATAAAGGTAAGCCCATCAGAATCACGGCTGACTTCTCAACACAGACCATCAGATCAAGAAGAGCTTGGAGCGAAGTATTCAAAGCCCTGAAAGAAAATAACCTCCAGCCCAGATTGATGTATCCTGCAAAACTGTCACTAGAAGTTGATGGAGAAACAAGATACTTCCATGACAAAGAGGAACTGGGCGAGTTTGTGACCACCAATCCAACCCTACAGAGAATACTAAAGGACATTCTAGAGAGAGAGAAAAAAATACCAGGATTTTAGGAACAGTGGCAGAAAGGCCTCAATGAGCAGGGCAGGCAGTAGAATGAAGGAGAAAAGTAGATAAACAAAGGCAGGAAAATAGCATGGCAGAAATGAGGCAGAGAAGGATAACTAGAAACTCTAACATAGATGGCCTTGATATGCTGTATTGTTAATAGTGCACCAGGATTTAAAACCCACATTACTCACACTACTCTGCTTAGATGTATTATATTCTATTCCAGTCATTCTACTTGTACTAGATTTGAGGGCACAGACAGTAATCCTGAAAATAACAGGATATAGTACAGTAATCATCCTTAATTTCCTATTAACTTAATCTAAAGCTCTGTAAAATCTATACTGTTTTACCATGACTGATCGTAATCGAATCTGGTTTGTTAGATCACTGTTTTGTATTGATAGATTTTATTCAAAGCTGTTAATGATTGATAGTATCATGTCTGAGAGTATAGGCAACTGCACTTAAGATGACAAGATCCACTAGAATATCCACTCTAGTTTGATTGTTACCTGCCTTTGAAGTTTTATACTGTCTACAATGTTTTATTTTACTAATATTGTTCTTTGCTGGTATACTCAATTGTACTGCTATATTCAATTATGGCTGATGATATAGACAATTCTATTGAAGATAATAAGAAACAACACAGTAATCATTGTAGATCACCTTGTACTGTGGTTTTATATGACTTTTTGGTTTTGTGTTTTTATAGGAATTTGTTTTGTTTTGTCTTACTAAGTTATGTTTTTCTCTCTAATACAGAAAGGATAGAAATACATGTAGAGACTCATGCATGTGTAGCTGTTTACACTCTCACTGTTTGACTATCTACTTTGTATGCTTTAATTTTGTAACTTGAACAACTATTTCTAAGAGGATATATGTATTCTATTAACTAGTGATTTCTTATTATCTTTTTTTTTTGGAATTCTGTATTATCTCTACCCTTTACATGCTTTTGTTTCTCTTTAAATAAATAAATAAAGCCTGTCACTGGAGAAAGGAATGCTAGGGTTTATCAACCCGGAATTTTTTTCAGTTCAGTTTCATCACTGAATCACTGCAGGGCTCACCAACTGCTGGGCGTTGGACTAGGTTCTGAATGTGCAGAAATAGACATATCCCACAGCATCCCATATTTTCTCACTTTGTTACTTTTCCTCTACTGACCTCATGTTTTGGAAAAAAAAATTATTCCTAAAGCTACAGTTGTTAGGTTCTATTTATTTTTCCCTGATCCATGAAGCATCCAGGTCCTTGGGTAGAACCTGAAACACAGCAAGCACTCAGGAAATGTTCGCTCAGTAATATTGAATTGATAAAATTCTAATAAAAAATTCTACTTAAAAATACATAAAATAGTTTCTGGGTTTTATCGTGGATTTACTTTTTTCTAATAAGCACTGTTTTCTGGCAGGTCTTTTGAGTCTCTGCATGCTGCTTAACCTGAAGGAGTCAGTTGTCAAAGCTACAGGCTGCAAACCCAGAATCTGCCCTCTGGAAAAACTCCTCATCTTTTGACAATTTCAATCATTTGATAAAAGTCACTGGGATGTTTGGTTAACAGAAGAAAAAATTCACGTAAAAGCTTTCATATCATAAATAAAAATCAATTCTTGGAGGATTAAAAAGAAGAAAGGAAAGGAAAGGGGGAGGAAGGGGCAAACTAGGAACAGAAAGAAATTTCTTCAACTTTGTAAAGACCACAAACAGAAAAACCCTATAGTCAACATCATACTTATTTGTGAAAAACAAGAAGTTTCTCTACTAAAACTAGGCTCAAAGCAAGGATCCCTGGGTAGTCATGAGCTGGAAGAAGAACCAAAAGGCCAACCCTCTCCCATGAGCCAGCAGCAGTCATAGGCCAGGAGAAGAACCAAGCAGCCAACTCCCTACTGTGAACCAAAGGCAGTCATGCAGGCCAGGAGGAGAACCAAGAAGCCAATCCCCTCTGGTGAGCCAGGTGGCATGCAGGCTGGAAGACAAGAAGAGCCTCCCACCCCTAGAAAGCAAGGCTGATTTGGAGGAACACAGGCTGAAGTGATAGCTACTGAAGCAAAAAAACCAACTTAATGCTCGACCTAAAACCAGTAGTCTGAGTATCTATTTAGAGGATAACAATATGCAATGTAGCAACTATTGGGGATTTCCTTCTGTCTTGTTTTTGAAATCCAGTACTGTTTTCACTCTTTTGCTTTGTTCTGTTTTTTATTGTTTGTTTTATTCTCTTTAAAAAAAGACAATAAAAAGCAAGGATCCTCTTCTCCCCACTGCTTTTCAATATCATACTAGAAATCCTGTCCAGTGCACTAAGACAAGAAAAGAAGAGATATATAAATCAGGAAAAAAACACTGTTCACATATCATGTGATTGCCTACATAGAAAATATGAAAGAATTAACAGTGATAACAACATGCACACCTGGAACTAGTAAATGATACAGCAAGTTTTCAGAAAACACAGTTTTTATTTTTTAAAAAAGTCAGTCACTTTCCTGTAAGCCAGCAGTGAACAATCAGAATTTGAAATTAAATGTTGAATTCCATTTGTATTAGCACTCTTTGAAATTAAACACTTAGAATTAAATATAGCCAAATACATGCAAGACCTATATGAGGTAAACTATAAAACTGACCAAAAAAAGTTCAAAGAGCTAAATACATGGCGAGACGTGGCTAGGAAGGCCCCTTATTATTATAAAGCTCTTCCCAACTTAAATCTATAGATCCACTGTGATCCCACACCAAAAGCTGTTCTTTTGTAGATAGCAATAAATTAATTTGAAAGTCAGCTCAATATTGAACCAAGTTCATATCAAAGGATTAAAAACAAAGTTGGTAAACTAATACTACCCAACTTTAAGACTTACTACAAAATGACGAGGACCATGTGATATTGATAAAAAGAATAGACAAATAAATCTGTGGAACATAATAGTGAGCTCAGAAATAGATTCACTTGTTTTTTGACAAAAAAAGCAAAGGCAATACAATGGAGCCAAGGTAGTCTTTTAAAAATTCAGGCTAGAGCAACTGCATATCTATACGCAAAAAAAAAAAAAAAAAAAAAAAAAAAAAAAAAAAAAAAAAAAAAAAAAAAAAAAAAAAAAAAAAAAAAAAAAAAAAAAAAAAAAAAAAAAAAAAAAAAAAAAAAAAAAAAAAAAAAAAGAACTTCTATACAGAC
The DNA here is from genome assembly GCA_004027455.1 of Hydrochoerus hydrochaeris. Classification (NCBI taxonomy): domain Eukaryota; kingdom Metazoa; phylum Chordata; class Mammalia; order Rodentia; family Hydrochaeridae; genus Hydrochoerus; species Hydrochoerus hydrochaeris. The sequence continues at coordinate 442,310 of PVLA01000596.1, forward strand.
CTTACTCCCTTCAGAAAAATTAATTCAAAATGGATCACAGATCTACATAAAGATGTGAAACCATGAGATTGGTAGAAGATAACATAGGATATAATCTAAATGATCTTAAATTGTTGATGACTTTCTAAATTCATGAAAGAAGAGTTGATAAAGTAGATTTTGTTAAAGTTTAAATCTTTGCTCTATGAAAGACAATGTTTAGAGAATGAAAAGGTAAGCCAGGGACTAGAAAAAAATTATTAAATATATCTTGATAAATGACTATTATCCAAAATATATTTAGAAGTTTTACAATGCAAAAAGAAGGAAATCTGGGTTGGGAACATTAAAATGACTCTATTAAAAACAGGCCAAAGACCTCGATAAACACCTCCCCAAAGAAGACCCCCAGCTCGCAGATGAGTAAGTGAAGAGATGCTCAATATCACACATCCTTAGGGAAATGGGAATTAAGATGCATAGGTGAGGCCATGGTGTGTCTGCCACAGCAGCCAGAATCCAAAACACCAGTACTACCAAGTGGTGGCCAGGAGGCAAAGCATTGCCTTCGGGAAGGCAAAATAGTGCCTTCTCGCAGTTGTGCACTTGGTATTTGCCTCTTGGCCCAAATTAGTTAAACACTTACGTCCACACAAAATCCTGCACACTCGTATTTACAGTTGCTTGTTCATCACTGCAAAACTTGGAGGTGACCCCGATGTCTTTCCATAGGTGAACAGAGAGACACCTCCAGACCATGGGACATTATTCAGCTCTAAACAGAGACGATATGCCCGGTCATGAAACCCACAAAGGAACTTTCAGTGCATATTAATAAGTAGAAGAAGCCCACCCCAAAGGGCAACATACTATACAGTCCCAACTATACAACATTGCCCAAAAGGCAAAGTAACGGAGACAGCCTAAAGATGAGGCCTTTCCAGGGTTAAGAGGAGGGAAAGATAACTTGAGTGGGCCTTGCAGGACCTTTGGGGCAGAGACTGTAGTCTTGGGGATATTGCAGAGGTGGACACATGACTTTATAGACACACAGAATGGACAACACCAAGAGTGAACCCTAGAACCTAGAAGGAAAGTGTCAAACTGGGAAAGATATTTACAATAATAATAGCAAAGAATGAATGGCCTTAATCAAAGCATCAAAATGAATCATGGATACAATAGATACACAGACAAAAGCAAGCTCAGCCTCGCCCTCCACACACTTCCGTCCGGTACCACAGGGCCAGTGGGAGAGGACACTGCCCCGCAATCCTCCACAGAGCCCACCTCAGCAAAGTGCACAAATATAAAGGATGCAGGCCATCCTTGTGGAAGAGTGTAGTAAACTCTAGTCAGCCGGTTAAGATTATTACACAATCACTTCAACGAACGGTTAAAGCAGGTGTTTAACAATCTGCGATTAGCAAGGCCTCAGGAAAATTACCTCTAGTAATCATGACCTTCCCAGCAACCTGGATTCTAAACCAGAAGCATCTTTCCTTCTCATGAGAATGGGGAAAAAATTAAAACATTATTAAAATGCAGCCTATTATCTTTTGCTCACATATGTCTTTATTATTCTTTCTTCTTCACATAAAGAAGTATCTGTAAGGAACAATCACCTCGATGTGAAGCTGGAAAGAGAAAGAAGGCCCAGACCCATGCGCTCAGGGCTTTCGGGGTGCGATCTGGCAGCCCAAACTCTCGGAGGAGAAAGGGGAGAGGTAAATCAACCAGTAATCAAAGTAACTCCCACTGCTCTCCAACCAGACAAGCCAAGATCTAGAGCTCTTTCTAGAAAAAAGATACAGATAGATGGGTGGGTGTCAGGGTAGACAGACAGTCCACAGGGAGGGAGGGAGGTAGAGATGAATAGAGAGGTGATGGATGGATGGATGGGTATGGAGGTGGGTATATATGATGGGTAGATACATAGATAGATGATAAATAGATGATAGATAAAGATGATACAATCAAATATTACAGGAGGTGTTTTATTATTTATGGAGTTATATATACTGTATTACAAGGGAGATTACAGGAAAGTTTTTCCCACCTATTTCAATAAGATGCAAAATTATGATCAAGTTAACATCAACTCTTAATTTTTGTCACAAGTGAGTTTTCTTTTTTGAATCTCAAGATGCGTCCTCACCCCGGAGCTCAAAGCCAGCCTGAACTTCATAGTGAGACCCTGTCTCAAAAAGACAAAAAAAAAAAAAAAGAAAAGAAACTAATCATAGTTCTCGGCTGAAGGAAATGATTCCCAGCATATGTCAGCACATCCCAGAATGCTGGGCTTGGGCTCAAACGTCTTACAGCTCCGATGTGGTGATGGTGAACATCCGCGATTCAGCAACAGGCCTCAGCGGTCCTCAGGTGGTGGTCATAGGGGTCATGTTTTTAAAGATGGGCGAGTGTTTTATCCAAATTATTGCTTTCCAAATCCAGGGACTCGCAGTCGCATTGGTTTGGATTAGGATCCTAAAGTTCACATTTTTAACAAGCACATTTCTCATCCCACTAAGAGATTTGGAAGCACGCGGTGTCTTTCTAGGCTTGGAGAGATGATTCAGGGCATGGGGAGATGCCACCACTGCTTCCGAGTCCTGAAAGGATAGGATGACTCATGTTGGAATGCGTGTTCATGTCTGGATGGCCTGTTACCCCCTCGTGAGTGGCCTGTAATCGCCTCGGCGTCAGCACACTTGATAACACGAACAACTCAGTGTGTGAGCACACTGCGTGACAGGTAAACCTGGTGCAAGAGACACAGCCCCAGGACCAGTGTCATGCAGGGGAACGGGCCTGGGGAGTCTCGCTGCCGGCCTGGCATCCACTTGCCAACTGAGAGAGCCGAGGTCAGAACACACGGGTTTGAGTTCCCCTCCCATTAAGAGGCATGAAGCTCACTGCCTGTGACCTTTCTGCACCCTCTCAGCCAGACCCGTCACCCTCTCAGTAGGGGTCCCCTGGGCACTGGCTGCAGAGGAGCTCAGCTCCTGACTCCTGTGGCTCTTCTTCCCCAGCTGACTTCAAGTACAGGCTCCCAATTCCGGCTGCCACCAGAATCACCGCAGAAGTTCTTCAGCCCCATACACAATAAGTTCCTGCCATACTCAAAAATGAACTCAGAATGGGTCAAAGACTGACAAGTGAGAGCAAAAAGATTAAAGTCTTAGAAAAAGCCAAGTATGGGCGCAGATACCTGTAATGCCAGCACTCTGGGCAGCTGAGGCCGGGAGACCAATGCTAGACACTGCACGGGCAACTTGGCAACTTAATGAGACTCTGTCTCAAAATAAAATAAAAATGGCTGAGGATGTAGATCAAAATGAAGGCCGTGGGCTGTGTCTTTAGTACCACCCCTGAAAAAAAATAGCCTTAGAAAAATATAGGGGTAAAAAATCATGACTTGGCAGTGGATTCCTAGACAAGAGGCAAAAGCATGGTTGACAAAAGAAAAATATATATAAATCGACCTTTATCACAATGAAGACTTTTGTGCATCAAAAATTATTATGAAGAAAGTGAAAAGACCATTTACAGAATAGAAGAAAATATTTGCCAGTATTATACCTGATAAGGTCTGGTACCCAGCATCACGAAGAACTCTTACAAGAAAAGCCACCCAATCACAGAACGGACCAAGGATGGGGGCAGACATTTCTCCCAAGAAGACACACAGCTGGTCAGCAAGCAGATGACAAGATGCTCACCGAGACTATGAGGCACCATTTCACACCCACGAGGAAGCCACAATTTAAAATAATAAACCTAGGAAAATAACAGCTGTTGACAGGGGTGGAAAAACTGGAACACTGCTTCTGAGTTTCTAAGATGATGAGGTCACCAGCTGCAATTCTGACTCAAGACCTGAAACTCCACCCTTTCTTTGGCTCGATCTGTTGCATAGATTTTCAATGGAGGTTTTAATCTCCTGGATTTCTCTTCTTTTCTTTTTTTTTTTAATCTCCTGGATTACTGTTTGAATCTGTTTCATGGATTCCCTTTCTCTCCTATGCTGGGCATTTTTTGTTTCCATCATTTTCTAAGTTCATCTATTCTTTTGTTTCTTCTCCAATATCTTTGATTTTAAATATTATTTCTTTTGGTACCTGGGAGACCATTTTCTCCGTAGCCTTTTCCATTTGTTTTTCACTTCTGTTGTTATCATTTCAGAAAGTTCCAGGGTTTGACTTTCAACTTCATCCATCTTGTTGAGTTCCAGGCCTGTCCTAGGTGGGCTGGGGGTCTGGGGCTGTACCCCGCCTGTGTCTTGCCATTCTCCACCTTCTCTTCTTTCTCTTATTTTGTCTTCTACGTTGATGCCCATTGACCTCCCTGATGCATAGCTCTACCACTAACATTGAGGCCACTCTCAAGAAGGAAAGGAGAGGCCCATTCCTCAGGGATGTCCTCCAGATGTAGTTGGTTCTTTATAGCTATCCCAAGCACCTACCTTCTTCTGGTGTTTACAGTTCTGTGATATTGCCCATGTTACATCCCAGAGATGTCCTGGGTATGGAGCCGATCTTGGTCTCTGGATATGAGGGCTGGGACTGGTCCGTTGAGTTCTCCAGTGTCCAACTGCTGTCTCCTCACAGCTGCTTCAGATGCTTCCACATTACTGGCCTCGCTGATTGCTTCCCTCTCCAGAGGTGTGCTGTCCAGGATCTTGGGTTCCCACTGGTCTTACACTCTTCCAGCCAACCCCATCATCAGGGTAAGGGAGGAAGAAGGTGGGTAATGGAGGGGCGCAGAGAGCAGACTCACTGTCTTCCAGCCAGCTTCCCTCTGGGATGCCATGGAGGAGGCCTGGATCGTGAACTCACTCGTGCATAGACACAGCACACCCATCCCACAACTACTGGAACTAACTAGAAGTGAGAGTCACATAACACTGTAAGTGGACTACAGGACACTGGACTTTCCACTTTAGAGTGGTCAGTTGCATGTTGTGTGAATTTCACCTCATCCCAGCTCCACATTCCAGCCTCATTAAATCTGGATTTCTGAAGACCAGATCTGTTATGATTGAGATTCAAAGGCTTACTGAGTAGAAGGCTTGCTCATGGACAAGCTTTTGGGAAATGATTACATGACAAGGATTCTAACTTCATTAGTGGATCAATCCAGTGATGACAGCATGGTTTGATTGCATTATTGAGAACTAGTTGAAATAGGCCAGTTTTGGAGGGAGGAAGTCAGTCACCGGGGATGTGCCTTTGAAGGGTATATCTAGACCCCAGCCCCTTCCTCTCAGGCTTCTCTATACTTCCTCTGCTTCCTGGCTATCATGAGGTGAGCTCTCCTGTATTACAACCTTCCGCCATGATGTTTTCACCTTGCCACAGACCTATGGTCACCTGACCAGGGACTGAAACCTCTGAAACCATGAAACAAAATAAACCTTTCTTCTTTTCAGTCCCTATTCTCAGTTATTTCGTCCAAGCAGCTGAAGCTGATTAATGTAAGACCCGCATATCAGTGTATTTCAAAGCTTGCCAAGTGATTTCAGTACGCAGGCCAGAAGACCAGAGAGACTCGTTGGATAATACACGCCTGGCCCTCTCAGCGCTCCACGGGCAGCTGGAGTGAGCAGCATCTGTCCAAAAGTGTCCATGCAGCATCCTTTCTCAAGTTCACTGTGAGCTTTTTCATGGCTCACTTGTTTTCCCAGGGTTTGTCAAGCCCTCCTCAAGGGGTCAGTGCCCAAGGAAAAAATTTTCCTGCCATTTTCAGAGGCCGTCACTTACCTTACTCTATCCAGAAGTGTGCACACAGTGCAGGAATCTGATCCGGAGATGTCTCCCTGAAGGAAGTCTCACAAGGACCGTGGCTTCTCACACTGTCTCTGCCATTTGCTGCTTATGTGACCACAGAAGTCTCAACCCTTTCCTTGTAGGGACTCTGACCTTTTGTACCCTGAAGAGAGGCAAAGGTCTGGATGAACAGGCCAGGCACTTCCTTACAGGGACGGTGTGGCTGTGGTGCCAATGACAGGAGCCCATTGACTGAAAGGAGGTGGCCATGCAGAGAAGCACAGAGGATCAGAAAGTCTCCCTAGCGTCCAGGGTCCCAGTGCTGGGATCCTGTGCTCAGCAGCAAGGACAGCATTAGCTTCCAGGCAAATTGGTGCATGGCTTGGGGTTGATTTCTGGCTGAGGAGTCTCTGACATTTTAACATGTTCGATTAATTCTTAGGGAGTCAGTGTTGAAACATTTTTCCCTTTGTGCCCAAACATTAGCAATATTCAGCACCCAAGTGACTCTCACCTTCCTGCCCAGCTGCTTGAAATGGCACTGGTAGCACAGGACACAGGGCAGTGCTCCCCTGCCTGCGCTATAGTCTCAGCTCCTGCCAACTCCAAGTCTCAACAGGTGGGTCCTTGCCCTGGCCCTTAGCGGACCACACACCAGGACAGCTGAAGGCTCTGCCCTTCACCAGGCACAGCTGGGGGACGGAACTCTAGTCTGAGCACCAGAGCTTTGGGAATCTTCATCAAAACAGTTTCCAGCCGTCCATCCCCTCTGTAACCACTCATTCAGTCACGCATGCACTCATTTGACAGACATTTTTCTACCAGCCTCTATTTTCCAAACACTGTTTGAGGACCATGGGCAAAACAATGAATGAGAGAATGTCTCTGCTTACTTGGATGTGGGGGCTGGGAGAGACAAATAACCAAGTCAGCTTCAAATAGTGAAGAGAAGTATGAAGACAGGATGAATGCTAGGCCACATGGAAGCAAGACAGGGTGTGGTGGGTGGTGTAGCACACCGCTTAGACACAGCAGTCAGGGGTGACATCGGAGCTGAGACCTGAATCCTATAAAAGCCAGGTGCATGGCCACAAGGGAGAAAAACACTGCAGCAGTTGGCAAACTACAGAGGACATCACTCTGCCCCTCCCTGGAAGCTGCTGGGTGCCATGACTGTCTCAATCAATAGAATGCAGCTGGATTGATGTAGGGCCACTTTGGGGGTATAAGAAATGCCACTTCCTGTCTCTCTCTTTGGGGTTCCTGAAGTGGGAAGTGGGAAGTCTGACTCCTTTGCTGGGGAGAACTCACACAGAGACCCCTGAGAGTGCCTGGAGAAGGCAGAGGCTCACCAGGAACCAACCTTCCAGAATCTTCTTGAATCTTCCAGAGCCTTCCACACAGCCCTAATGTACAGTGAAGGCATGTGAGTGAAGCCACCTTAGACCCTTCATATCAGCCACCAACTGCATACCAATATGTTACCATGTCAGTGCTAGTGGAAGAGAAGAATGGCCCACGCGAGCCCCACCCAAATTCCTGACCCACAAAATCACCATGATAAATGATTAAATGATGGTGAAGCTCCATTGCTAAGTTATGTGGTAATCTGTTATGAAGCAACTGATAACTGCAAGGCAGTCCAAGAATATGACTCATGAAAAGCTCTGGGCGGGAAGGATCCTTGGCACATTCAAGGGACCAAAATAAGGCCAGGGTGGCTGGGGCTCATAAACAGATTCGGGGACCAAATATGGACTGATCAGGAGCAGATGCCAGGGTGCCAGGTAGGCCACACAGTGGGCACCATTGATGGCATTGCATGGATGAATGCTCTGGTCTGAATTTTTAAAATCCTGGCTGCTGTGGGTTTAGGAGGCAATCTAGGAGGCTCTTGTAATCAGTGGTTTTTCTTGATTAGGAATTTGGTACAATCTGTAAAAGCTCACCTTTGGAGCCAGGGATTTAGCTTAGTGGCATAAGTGCCTGCCTGACAAGCGTGGAGTTGTGAGTTCGATCCCTGGTACCACAAGGAAAAAAAAATCACCTGTCACACTGTCAGCAACTTCCAGATCGATAATCAGCCCTCAGCCTTGTCTCTACACGGGAGCCCTTGGTTAGCATCTGAGTTCTCACTGCAGTGCCTCCGCCTTGCTCACAGAGTCCCCTGTTAATGGGAGCAGGAAGCAGGGAATCCATCCTCCTCCTGCAGGCTGCTGAGCTGCAGAAGCTCTGCTGGTGGAACCTGGTGGCATGGAGGGCAACTTATTTGGGAACAATAGACAGCTGCACAGACCTGGCTCAGCCACTGTTTCCCCCATTGCTGTCTTATTTCTGGCCAGCCTGTCCATGGACAGCCAGGAGCCTACTCTGCTTCCCCCATGCCATGAGGTGCAATGCTCCCCACGTGAAAGGCCCAGCGTCAGCAAGTGCCACTGTGATCGGGGTGTCCACCTCCATCCACGTTCAGTAATAGGAGATCCCTCAACTATAGGCTTCTTCCCAAACTCACTATCCTAATCTGAAGGTGGTTCTTAGGAAGATGCATGCCTGACCGGGGCCCAGAGCCCGGGTCAGAGCGTGCAGATGCTCGAATCTTACCCGTGTCCTAGAGATCAGCCCTACTCTCTTTCCTGTGACAGTCCCCTGTGCATCTAGGGTAGGTGGGATCGCTAACACTTTTAATGTAGCCTTTCACTGCAGACTTGTGTTGCCCTGCATCCATGTGCAGTCCATGGTGTAAGTGAAAATCTAATTTGTAACTGACGAGGCTCGTTCATGTTGCCTACTTCCTGCAAAGAGGCTCACTAATCAGTTCATTAGCTGTTTTATAATTGAGGCTTGAAGCGGCTTTATTTTATTCAGAAATTCTTGGTGGGTTTTACAGAGGTGTTGACAAGCATGGTTGTGTTTGTAAATTTTCAGAATGAAATTAGGTGAGGTTTGGGGTAACCAGGAAAGCACTCTTACTCACCCCACTTTAAACGGATCAGGCTGCTCTGCTCTGAATGTCTGATACTCAAAACCATCGCAGGGGAGAATTGGATGCGGACATTGAGGGAAGGCTGCATTTGAAAGAGTGAATAGGAGCTGTGACAAATCTTCCCAGCAGGTGGCATTTTCCACCCCCTCCAGAACCCTTCTGCTGCTTTGTCCCTCCCCTGCCATCGCTGCAGGCAGAGCCCCAATTATTATCTCTGCCAGAGTCAAAGAACTGCCTATCCGGTCTCTAAGGACAAATCACTGCAGCCAACTTTACTTCTGCTAGCAAAGCCTCCCAGCTCAGCAGGAGTGATACAATCTGGTGCCCTGCGGGTTGTGAGACAAAGACAGATACAAAGCAGAGGTCAGTTCCTGCAGGTAGGAAGGGGAAAGAGCCCTCACATCCCCATGAGTACTCCCCAACACGTGCACAAACACACGTGCACAAATGCACTTGTTATGCTACAAAAAGCAGCATAAAGACCTGAAAAGCATTAAGGAGACCAATCAATCCTTTAAGGTTGCAAGTCCCCCGAGGCATGGCCGCTGGTGAAAGTTGCTAGTTATCACAGGCATCCTGCGTGTCGGTGATAATTGCAATGATCTCATTATCTCCTCATCAAAATTGAATTTTCTAACCTCACCATTTGCAGAAACAAGTCTTCAAAAAAGGAAATCAGACTACTTCAGTACCATCTGATTTAATTTTTAATCAAACATTCTGGTTCACACCAAAACAGGCATCGGATTTTTTTTTTTGGCCCCTTTCCTCCCCCAAATTTTATCTTCTATCTTATTTTTGAGAAGCTGTAGGCATAGAAAAGTGCATCAGCTTATATATAAATGTTTGCAAACTATAGCCTATATGCCAAATGGAGTCCACTGACTATTCTGTTCAACCTGTAACTTTAAAATAGTTTTCACATTTTAAATGGCTGAAGGCAGGTGGATAAATCAAAAGATGATTTTGTGACATGCACAAATTATGTAAACTTCAAATCTCAGTGTCTAAATAAAGTTTTATTGGAAAACTGCCATGCACGTGTTTTTACATATTGTCTAAGGCTGCTTTTGCACTGTGAGGTCCAAACAGAGTATTTGATGGTTTAGATTGGAAAATGTCCTCCCAAAGTCTCCCATGTGTAGGAAGTGGGACTTTCAGAAGGTGTTGGATCATGAGGGCTCAAATCTCACCAGTGGATAAATCCATACGATAATTTGATGGCCTTATGGGAGGTATAGAAACTTGGGTGGGGGCCTAGCTCAAAGGACCAAGTCACAGGATGATGACCTTGAGGACTATATTTCATCCCTGGCCCCATACTGTGGCTCTTTCTCTTTCCTCTGCTTCTTGGCTGCCCTGAGGTGAGTGGATTTTCTCTGCTATACCCTTCTAATATGATACTGCTGCTCTGCATGGCCTCAGAGCAACAGAGCCAACTGACCATGGACTGAAACCGCTGAAACTGTGAGCCAAAATAAATCTGCCTTACCTTAAATTGTTTTTCTCAGATACTGTCTCTCAGTGATGAAAGCTAACTCAGTGTTTCAGCAGAGACTGTGAGGTCTAGCAAGCCTAGAGCACCGTGATCTGATCCTTTCCAGGAAGTTTGCTAACTTCTATGTTAGCCCATTAAAATAAGCAAGAACAAAAATCTCATAAACAGTGTTAAAGCAAGAATCAGAGGAATCATCACCCTGTCTGGATTCTCTTTACCTACAAAGAGGTTCAGAAATGTGTGGCAAAAGTAAGTGAATTAAAGTCTTAGGAAAGTCAGAAGAAACTGCACAGTGTAGCGATTTGAAAATTGTGTCCAGTGTACTAAGATTTGCCCCCCAAAATTACTCTTTTGTTTTCTGTAACTGTTAACCACTTCATTAGAAAACACAAGGAAGGAAGGGGGTTCCATCTTACCTGCTAAGTAGATTACCCTTCTTCCAGTTTAGCACCATCTTAATGGGATGACATTGGTGTCTTTCTAACCAAAGATTTTTCCCGACTGTCTGCTACCCTCCCGCCATCACCTGCCTGCAGTGAGTGCAGGGAAGCACTTACCTGAGCTTAGCCATGCAGAGCAGGGCTCATACACAGCTGTGGACAGGTCCTGATGGCTGGAACTTCTCCCATGCCACCATCTTGGCTCTCTCTGTCATCGCTGGTGTTTTGAACACTCTGAATCCTTCACCCCTCTGCAGCTGTCCATCGTCTGCCATAGCCCCAGGTAGCTGACTCTCAGCTGCTTTCTACCTTCTCCACCAGGAGCAGGTCTGTGCCACACAAGAGCCCAGAAATAGACACTCCTGTCTCCACTCTGTCTTCATGTCATTCAGCTCTTTCTGATCTCCCAACCGGCCGGCGCCGTAGTGAAGGCAGCAATTCTGGGGAGCTTGACATTTCCCCAGTCTGCACTCAGAAAAGTAAGAGAGAAAACCTCTACTCTAGAATTTCCCCCAATCCTGGCCATTTCCAACACTGCCCTCTTTCAGGAGAAGGAGAAGCCAGGACACAGGTGTTTACGCCTTACCCTCCTCTTCCTATGCAGCTGGCACCTCCCTGCAGAAACAGCCCTCATCCTCTCCTCCCGGAGCCAAGTGTTCAGTGGTCTCCCGTCACTCCCATGCATAAAAGCACATGGATGTCAGCACATGGAATTCAAGGGGCACAGTGGACACAACTCAACCCAAACACAGGTTAAAAGGAGCTTTTAGACTTCAGAAAATAAACATTTTGTTGCTCCACGAAGCATGAATCTTGAAACTATTATTTCAATATAGAATCAACAAAGGCAGCTCAGAAAATCAAAGCCCATCAATGACCTTTTTATTCCAGATCCTTCCCACCCCTCCTCCTTGTTTCTTACGGCCTGGACTTAATGGCAGGAGGCTGTGAGGTCCATGATTTATGGGAGTGTGAAAAAAAATGTCTGTTTAATGTTTCAAAATATTATTCATGTTACCCTCGCAAAGTGAAAAATCCTTCATAAACATTTTCAGCATAAAAATTATGCTGTGATTCAACAGAACCCTTTGGATTCTGCCATTGCACTGCCTTAACAAAATGCAGAATAGTGGCTTAAACACCAGAAATGTGAGTGTTCCCCTTCTGGAGGATAGGAGTCCAAGATCAAGTGTTGGCAGGCATCTGGGTCGCGTTCCTCACTGCTGAGACGCCACCTGACACCCAACACTTTAAAAGGAGAGGTTCATTTGGGTGCATCACATGGCTTTTAGAGGTTTCAGCCCGTGGTTGTCAGGTTCACACCCAGAAACAGCACAGTGGGAGGGCCTGGCGGAAGAGGGCTGCTCACATTATGGTGGCCAGGAAACAGAGCGAGCAGGGAAGATGCTGGGAGAGGATGCGCCCTTCCGGGCCCCATACCCATGACCACCTCTTCCACCCAGACCCCAGCTCCTAGCAGCGCATCTAGCTGTGGACTCGGCAGTGCGTTAACCCACTGATGAGCACAGCACCCTGAGATCCAATCGCCTTCTAAAAGCCCTGCCTCTGAACCCAGGAGACCGCCGGAGAACGTTCTAGATCTAAACCGTGACAGCAGCGCAGGTTGTGCCCGAGGCCTGTCTCCCTGACCTGCAGGTGTCTGTCCTCTCCCTGCGTGTCATGGGGTCTCTCCTCCAGTGCACCCCTGCTGTGTGCTCCCATGTCCTTCTCTTGAAAGCACAGTCATATGGCCTCATTTTAGTTTAACTCCCACTTTAAAGCTCATGTATCCAAGTACAACCACATTCTGAGATTCTAGGGGTTTGGACTTCAGCACAAGCACTTCAAGGGGCAGAGGAGGCACAACTCAGTAGTTACCATAGTTATGCTACCAATTCTCTGAGCTCATTGAAAAGAAAGGTTTTTGCTAATATATTTTGAACAGTTAAATGCAGACATCTTGTGCTCTGAGTAACAAATTTAAAGATAACGCCTCAATGTGTTAATCATTGTTACCCTCTAATTATTGTTTCTTGAAACTTTTTCCCCTTTAAAATAAAAAAATTTAAATAAATTTTAAAAATCAGCATATCCAGCTATATGATTCTATGTGTACAACTGTCTGCATAGAGACAGAAAGCAGATCACCGGCTGGATGTGAAGCTACATGTCAGTGCCCTGAGAGGCTGAGGCAGAAGGATGGCAAGTTCAAGACCATCCTGGGCAACTTAGGGAGACCCTGTATGAAAATTTAAAAATAATAATAATTAAAAAAAACAAGATCTGGGAATGTGGTTCAATAAGATGATCCTGAGCTCATTCTCTAGCATAGAAAGAACAGAAAGAGAGAGACAGAGAGAGGAACAGAGACAGAGATAGAGACATAGACACACAGAGAGAAGCAGACACAGAGAGGGAGAGAGACAGAGAGAAACAGACAGGGACACAGACCTAGGGAGAGAGACAGGGAACAGAGAGAGAGACAGAAGGAAGAAAGGAGGCAGGGAAAGAAGAAAAGAGTGATCAAAAAGAAAAGAGATTATTGTTTGCCAAAGGTCGATGCTGGAGGATTCTAATTCTAAGGGGTACATAAGGGATGCCCCCTCTCATGGTATCTATCCCCTGGCAGTGTTGGTGGGCCAAGTTCTTTGTCTGGTGGTATCTTTATTACAAATGGGCAAACTTGACCCACACACTGCAATGACATCAATTTCCTGGATCTCATATTGTACTACAGTTGCAAGATGCAACCACCAATCACAGAGGACAAATGATGTGAGACTCCACTCATAGGCTGTACCGGATGTAGTCAAATTCCTGTGGTCAGAAAGTAGACAGTGGCCGCCAGGGGTAGGGGGAAGTTAGGAGTGGCAGTTTAATGGGTCTAGAGTTTCAGTTGTGCAAGATGAAAAGTGTCCTGGTGATCAGTTGCCTAACTATGCAAATGTACTTACCATTTCCGATCTCCGCTTAAAACAGTAGGAGGAGAAAACGCTGTGTGTGCATGTTTCGCCCCAGTGAAAAATAAAAATATTTTACTCTAAAAAGAGGCAATCATTGGAGCAGAAAGATGCCTAAGACATCTTTGTACTATCCTTGTCACTTTGCATGCATCTATAATTATTATTAAATAAAAAGTTTCAAACTAATTTATTTCAAGCCAAATCACCAGCATTTGACTACTGGATCACACATCAGCCCAGCCTCTCAGTGCAAGGGAAGAAAAACTCATTTCCTGGGGATCCACCACAGCTGAGACCTCTCAGTTGGTTTATTGTCAGCTGCCTTCCCTGGACAGTCTGGTGATTCCAGAACCACTGTACTTACTTCAAGACTTTGTAGTCTAGAAGCGAGATAAACATGTTAATTGGTTTTACTCCACACCCTAATGGCAGTGAGGTAACACCTGAAGTCCCTAGCCATGAATGCACCCTCCTGGGTAGACACCGGTAGTCCCAGCTTCTCGGGGGCCAATTTAGGAGGAGTGCAAGTTCAAAGATAGCCTGAACAACTTCCTAAGAGTTCAGCAACAGACCGCTTGCCTGGCATGCTTGAAGCCCTGGGTTCAGTCTTCAGTATTGTACAACAAAACAAATTAAGAACTAGAAGCTGCACACCCAAGGCAGCTGCTCTAATTTTTGTTGAATTCACTCAGTAGTAGGGGATTTAGAATTAGCGTGACAATGTTACCATTGTTTTTCAGCCCATTATTTGTGTGGGTCCCTGAAACACCAATGTGTTAGTCATCACGAGTGGACACCTCCTGCTTTACATGAACAGGGTTTGAGCATTCAGTCACCCCGAGAGGCTAACATGCGTCAGACTGACACCCAGGGTTTAGAGCTGTTAGGCCTGAGACAGATCATGAGCAGTTGAATCTGTCTTCACACTCTAGAACGCTGGCTGAAGCCTGCTGCTCAAATAACTGTCCATTGATCTCGGGTCAGACCACATCAAGGTGCCTGAGGTGCTGTAAGAATAAACAGAGCGCTGGAACTCGATCACACTCACAGATTAAATAGATGCATGACTGTTTTGTGCTCCTCGTTGATTAACTTGCATGTGTATTGCAGAATTCAGTCCCAATGTGTTTTTATGGAGCATGGCAGCAAGCTTTTAGGGAGGAACTAAAGTCCTCATTTGCCTGTAACATCCAAAGATAGTGGTATCTCCCAAAAAGAACTCAAAACTGCAGAAAGCAAGTGTCTTAGATTTGCTCACAAGCGATACTTTTCCCTTGATGCTCCTCTGCCACCAACCATCTTTTTTTAAGTTCAGTGAGGCTGGGATTTTGAGTGTCTGTGCTGGGTACTTGTAGCAGAGCATGAATATGTGGACCTGCTTGTGTGCCTCCCTTCTGGTATGACTGCTGCTTGTCCCTGAGTGTCCTCAGTTTCATCACACTTCGGTGCCATCTTTTATCTTGCTAATCTGTCTTTTCTGGAAGCTTTCAAGGTCCTGGAGGCCTAAGAGCTTACTCATTGATGTGACATCAACTCCAAGCTCAGAGATAGAAAGTGCTTGAGCAAAGGAACAGCGGCCTAGCAGGGAGTATGGAGCCCAAACTGTCAAGGTGTGACAGTTCATGTCTCAGACACTTTTCTCGGTGCCAGAACAAAAGACCCAAGGCCCACAGCTTAAGGGAGGAGAGGTTTATTCTGGCTCACAGTTCAGTTAACAGCCAGCCATCTCTCCAGGCAGGACAGTGTGGCAGAGGAACATGGCAGGGAGAGCTGCTCCTGGTGTGATGGACAGGAAGCAGAGAATGAAGACAGGATCCAGGGAGGAAGATAAGTTCTTCCAGGCTACCACCCCACCTCAGTGACTGGCCTCTTCCAGCTAGCTCCACCTCAGAGCAGGTGAGCTCTGAGCCCCATAATCTAATCATCTTCCAAAGGGCCCACACATGAGCACATGAGGCTCTTGGAGGATATCTAGATATAAACCATAACAGTGCATCCCTCTGTCAGCGCAAGAAGCAGGTGAATACCAAGGCCTTGCATTGTACACAGGGAGAGAGGGTGGGGGATGCTGTTCAGTTGGGTTACATCCTGATAAACCTATTGCAAATATAAGCCAAACATGCATTTAATATACCTAATCTCCAACATCATAGTTTATTGTAGTGTATTACTAGCTTTCCATCACTATGACAAAATACTGAGATAATCAACTTGAAGAGGGGAAAAGTTTGTTTTGGCTCGTGAAAGTTTCTGATTGGAGTTGTTGCTTGGTCCTGTTGCTGAGGGCTTATGGTGGCAAAGGACATTGTAGGAACACACAGTGGAAGACACCTGTTCACCTCACGGTAGCTGGGGAGCAAAGAGAGAGAAAGGAAGGGGCCAGGTTCCAATACCCACTCTGTGAGCAGACTCTCTGTCTCCTAACTTCCTTCTTTGGACTTCTGTTAGTTACTTTTCTGTTGCTGAAACAAAATACCCAATACACTCAACTTAAAGGAGAAGCTTATTTTGGCTCATGTTTTAGAGGGTTTACTCCATGGGTTATGGGCGTCAAGGTATAAACAGCATGGTGCAAGGGCATGGTGGAGGAAAACTGTTCACTCCAAGGCAGCCAGTAAACACCCAGAGAAGGAGAACACAGCAGCCAGGGACAAGAACACATCCTTCCAGGTCCCACTCCAGGGTCCAACCAGGTCCCACCTCCTAAGAGCCACTCCTCAGTGAACAGATCCACTGATAAGTACAGCATCCGTGTGATCCAACTACCTTCCAGAATTTTCACTCCAAATAAGTGAGGTTTGGGGGCACACATTAGAGACTCCACCTCCTGAAGGTTTTATCATCTCCCAGACTTTAGGAAACACTGAAGATCCCAACTATAGCACGGTGGTTGCCTAGGTTTTACATCATGTAAAGACCAAAAAATGGTTAAGTCAAACATCTATATCAGATTTCAGCAGCCAATTTTGAATTCATTTAAAAGCTATGGTGTCATCCGCTCCCTGGAAAGACTTCAGGCTGATCTAGGAAAATATGAGTAATAAAGAGGCAGCTGGCTGGAAACAACACCTCTACATTTCCTGCCTTTTCATTTCCCAGAGAAATAATCGATACCCGAGGGTGCCCGGGCAGATGCATTTCAATCTGAAGCAAGAATGGGAACTAAATATAGTGACCCCAAATTCCGGTTGTTGGGATGCTTGGGCCTTGTGCTGGAATCCATCATTTTATTGGATGCTAAAAATATAGCTTCTATTTCAGGTGATTGCTTGGGAAGGGCAGGGTCTAAATTTATCTGTGATGCCTGCTCCCCTCACGTAGGGTAAGAATAACAGTAGCAGCGATATCCAACGCTGAGAACGCAGATGTCCCTGCCTGGTGATCCTGGCCAGACCACAACAGGCAGATAATGATCAAGGTCACAGGGAGTCCAGCAGGCAGCAGAAGGCTGCAAAGACCGGTCAGTGCTCCTAGTGGGTCAGCAGTGCTCACTTCCGGGCCTGTCCTACCTGTGGCTGGATATTTGTGACTATGGAGACCAGTAGCTAATTCTCAACCCCACTAGGTCCTTTTGGTAATAAATACTTTGGGGGCTTATTTTTGGTTTTGGTTTTTTGGAGACAGAGTCTTGCCATGTAGTTTAGACCGATGTCCTGAGGTCAATGTGTAACGCAGGTTGTCCTGAAACTCGTGCTAATTCTCCTCCCTCAGCCTCTCAAGTGCTTGGGTACTTGGATAGTGCCAGTATTACAGGCATCCACCACCACACCCAGCTTTCAATAAATATTTTGTAATGCTCCATTTACTGACGTCAAATAATAGCTCATGTATGCTGCCTATACATAATTTTTAAAAGCAATATCTTAACTTTAGAATAAAAGGAATATAAAATAGTATTTATTTCTGCCTGCGAACTTCAAACACAGTTCCACAAGAAGACATCAAAGTGTAACACACAGGTGTTGTGTTGATTGAGGCTGATATGCGTCCACACTAGAGATGACTCAGACACCTCTGGTGCAGCCTGGGTACAGGGGCTGGTGATTTTTCAGTCTGCTGAGCAGGTACTGATGAAAGTGAGGACGACTGTTGTTGGATTCCACTCACGTGAGCTACCTGGAATAGCCAAGTTCCTGGGCAGAAAGCAGATGAGAGGTAACCAGGGCTGTGAGGCGGGGTGACAGGGCTCCTGCTCAGTGGGGAGTCACAGTTTCTGTGGCAGACGTTTTGGAAAGAGATCACGCAGCCGCGCAAATGAGACTGAAACTGTTCACCTAGAAATGGTTAAGCTGGTCCAGATCGCTCGACAGATATCAGCATAATAAAGAACCCACCCCCACCCCCCTGCCCCAAATGAAAAACAACTTTGCAAAACCCCTTTTTGTTTATGGGTGAAATGCAGCCTGGCTTTAGCTCTAAGAATTAACACTATGCAGCTCTGGGTCACGTGGATGGTCAGTGGGACATGTCAGAGCCATACAAACCCACCCTGATCGTGCACTGGGCAGGATGGCTAGCGTCTCTGGCCAGCCCCCCTCCACGCCTTTATCGTGACAACCGGCGATGCAGGAAGGGAATCAGGGAGCCGTCTGGGTTCCGGCCAGGGACGGGCTGCAGCCTTCCTGGAGCTCGTGCGCTCAGCAGAGGAATCGGCAGACATCCAGACCTCGGGCGGGTGGACGCGGAGGATGGGGAGCAAGGGAAGGGAGGACCGCGGGCAGACGCTGTGACATCCAGACGGATCCAGAGTGGCTTCCAGTACCGAGCGCCTTGGCTGCCGGGAGTCATTGCAGGGCCCCGCCAGACGGTGGAGCTAGAGAGCCTCGCACACTTCCAAGCCTCGCAAGCTGCCCGAGAGGGCCAGGCCGGCTGCTCGGGTGCAGAGCACCCCCCCCGGGGGGGGTGCTTCAGCAGCTTCGGGAGTTTTCGTCTTGGTTTGGTTTTTGCTTGCTTGCTTGCTCTCTTTCTTTGCCTCGGAGGGGCTGTGCTGACCTCAGACAGAAGGACTGTCTGGGTGGTTACCCCTTACCCCCTTCCTGAGCCCGCCTGGCCCAGTAGGGGAGACCTTCCGAGGTCGCCCCTACCTTGAACTCCTTGCCTGCCACCTGTGCCCCTCCCAGGACTTCCTGGGACTCTGCCACCTGCAGCTCCTCTTCCACCTGCGTGTGCCATCCTGAGCCCCGGGAGCGCTGTAATTAAGGCGGGGATGGTGCCGGCGCTGCGCTCATAATTAGGGCAGCTGCCCTGTTTTTCCTCACCTTGCACAGCCCCGCACTGGTCTCACCCTCCCTGCTCCGGCAGGTGTTACTGTCAGCCCCATTCTGCGGATTCCGAAGTGAGAGGCCCTGTCACCCACCTGGAATGTGGCAGAACCGGGCCCTCACCCCAGGTGCTCTCACCCCAAGAGGCAGTGCGGCACTCAGCACCTGTCCTGGGCTCCCCAGTGACTCTGTCCTCAAATCATACTCTTTGGGTGCACTGCATCCAAAGTGCTAAAGCTGTTCCTTTAAAAAACAGCAAGATTTTTGCACTTTCTCCCAAAGTAGGTAAATATAGCTTCTCAACTCACGCAGCAGTCTAAGATTTGTGAGGTGTCCACCAGACTCTCAGAGCAGGTGTTGTGTTTCCTGGGCCACTTGGGGCAGCAGAGAAGGTCCAGCTGGGTCCCTGGGCAGAGGAGGGAGACAGAGAGGTCCACTAGGGTTGGGCCCAGGCCCTTCACTCTGGTGTAGGCCTGGGAGCACCGGGCAATTATAGAAGTCATGAGAAGCTCAGAAGCAGGTAACCAGGTCTAAAGAGGATCCCAAAGGCCTACACAAGCAGGTGAGAAATCAAAGGAAAACTCCCAACGTTCTTGGGGGTGGCAGCCATGAGTTTGAAAACAAGTCTCCAGGAGATGAGATTCAAGGTCAAGGCCCACAAGTCTGTCTACACAGCAAGCCAAATTCCTGGTGCATTAACAGAGAGGGGCAGGAATAACACCTGCAGCAGGGAGCAATGCACAGAGCCTTGTAGCGAATCCAAAGTGAATCATGAGTCCAAAGGGGCCGAGCAAAGTAGGATATCCAGGTGTGGACTTGGCAAAGCACACAGGGCAAGGGAATCCAAGGAAGCCAATTCCCAACAGGCCGTGCAGACCGGAGCCCTGCAGTGTCACAACCAGTGCCAGCTCCGGGGCTACCTTTCTCCTCATTTGCTCCCTGCTAGTGGGTGAGGCTGTGTTAGCCAGGCCTCCAGGTCCAGCAGCAGGGATGAGATGTTAGTAGCTGTCTCCAAGGGGTCACCAAGCTCCCACAACAAAAGCTGAGGGAGCCCCATCCTCCTAATAGTCATTCCAACTGCATTCCTTCCGCGAGACTCAGGGTGCAGCCAACCAGCGTCTTGAAGAAGCGATGACCAGGAGGCGATGCGAATGTTCCCCAGCACTCCTGGCCTGGTTTGGTTCTCTGTTGGACCCTAACCCCCGGTGTAACGATATGAAGGGGGGCCTTTGAGAGCCAAAAGGGTCCTGGGTCCTCTGTCCTAAAGAACGGGATTAGTGCCCTTCTAGAAGAGGCTGGAGGGAATGCATTTGCCCTTTCCTCTATGCAACGGTATGGAGAGAAGGCACCGCCTTTGAAGCGGAAGGGAAGGCCTCCTGCACCCCGAATCTGCCAGCACCTTGACCCTGGATACCCCAACCTCTAGAATTGTGAGCAATAAGATAACTTAGAAATCATCTGCTCTCAGGCATTTTGTGGAAGCAGCCCGAATAGACTAAGATGACTCCATGGTAAGACATTAGTGCCATCTTCCTCAAATCTTGGGATTATACACTTGTTCGCATCTAAAATGGTCCCCAAACTTTATGTGTTTGGAAGGTGATTGGATTCCGAGGCCTGCTGGTGGGAGGTGCAGTTTGGTGGTTGGGAATGGGATTTGGCTGGAGGAGATGGGTCTCTGGGGGTGTGACCTGGAAGGGTTTATCTCCCTCCTCATCTCCACCCTTCACCTTACCCAGAACACCTCCAAAAACTCCACTCTGCTTCCCAGTCATCGTGTCATGAGCAGCTCTCATCCGCCCAGGCCCTTCCACCACACCGCCATGCCTCGGAGTTGGCCAACTATGGACTGAACCCTCTACAAACCGTGAGCAGAAATAACTCCTCTCCTCCTGTAATTTGTGGGTGTTGGATATGGTGTCTTAGGGAAAAGAAAGTGCCTGCGATATACACATCACCACTGTAAACTAGAAGGAACTTTACACAGCTTCTGGATTTCCAAGCTGGAAATACCCCTGGGAGAATAGCGTGATCCACCAAACACCTCCAGAAAAGTGGAGTCCGGACCTTCCCGGTACGTGGCTGCAGCCCGAGTATGTGCAAGGAGACATCAGTGCTTTCACTACTTTTTCTCAATAATTTTTATTCTTTATTAAATAAATGACATAGGGGAAAAATTGACCTATACTATTAATACTCCAAGTTGAATGGTTTTTCATTTGGTCAGGTTCACGTTCTATTCATTTCATGGGCACGTATCATTTTTTTGTAGCTATCATCACAGTAGTAGATAGTATAATGTATTTTTTCTCAGTAAACTTTAATTGTAAGCACTCTATGTGGCATCATCTTCGTACCTGTCAGCAGCCCTGTCCATCTCTCTAAAGTGGACTTTGAGATTACTTTGAGATTTTCCCTGTTGGACTTAATGCTGTGATGAGCACCCTTGTATTTTATTCCAACTGCTACTCAGGACCAGAGTCCAGAGGCTTAAGGGACACAGAGTGAGGGACTGGTGGCTTTTCCGGCAACTGTTGGCACACAGTGGGGAGTGGAAAGAGAGACATGGGTGGAAGACAGGATAAATAAGACACTGTCCCACGCTGGCTTCGACACAGCGGTCCTTTTGTAGAGAGCAGTGAACAAGCAGGAGTGGAAAGTATCTTTTTGAGAAAAGATTTTAGGAGACTGGGGTCAAAGGAGCATCACTTCCTGGTGCAGCATGAAAACCACAGTGGCCCTGAGATGGAGGAGCCAGGGAGCTGGGCAGAGCTGCCATGACCAGGAGAGTGGGCCACATTCCCACGGGAGCCAAGCAGCAGGGCAGAAGCAAGGCCACCCTGCCCCGGGTTCCAGCCTGAGGACTTGCTGGGGGCGCACGAGGTTGACCTGGTGCCTGGCACACATGTGAGGCACTGTCAGGGGACTCTGAGAATTGAGTGGCAGGGGCTCAGGTCCTTCAGGTCTGTGGCCACTCATGTGTCCATGGGCTGACATCACCATCCCTGGGTTCTCGTCTGCACCCCTAGGCCTGTCAGGCTAGGAAGAGTCAGGGTGTTCTTTGGGGTGATTTCCTGGTATAGCCTTCTAGAAGTAAGACTACTGGGTCAAAGGACACCAAGCTTTGTCCCCAGTGGGATTCCCAGAGCCGATTCTCAGCCCAGCCGCCATGTTCTTTTCCTCCTCACCCCAGGCCTAGGGACTCACAAAGACTGGAACTTCCCAGAGAGTTTCTGCTCTCTCAAGAGAAACATAAATGCCACACCCTCAAGAGGAGGTTCCCAAAACCAAGATGAAGAAATGGGACCCACCTTCCAGGCAGAGTAAGTGTTCAGGTTCACTAGCTCCAGGAAAAAACTCATTTTGTAAGTAAAAAAGAATAGCCAAGCGTACTCACAAGTAGAAAGGAATGACCAATGTCCACTTTCAGGTAAAAGGGAATGGCTCAGATCTATCATGTTTTTAAAGACAGACAAATATTTTTGGACTGGGTTTGTACTGTGAACCTGCAGTTTTTATTAAAAGTATAATTTTGATTCAGGCTTGTCTCAGACTCACAGCAATCCTCCTGCCTCAGCTTCCCAAGTGCTAGCATTACAGGCATTCACCATCACACTCAGCTCTAAAAGTACATTTCTAAAATTATGATCTCCTTGTATTCTTTTTACCTATTTATTTTACCTATTATTGTTTTTCTATCTTACCTCAAAACATACTATTCCTAAAACAGATACTAGAATGGCAGAGTCATATCCCACTGGCGTGAAGAAAAACCTACAGATGAATCCGGTGGGATATAAGCAGTGATATTTAAAGGATATCAAGGTGAGGAAGTGAAAGCTATTACGGAAAGGAAGTCGGGCTCCCTCTAGCCAGGAGGGCATCCTGAGGAGGACTCCCAGAGCCGCTGTTTGCCTAGGGACCTTTAAGGGGTTTAGCAGGGAGCTCAGGCCTTGTACAGGACTGTGGTCTCTACCTTACAGACTTTTCCAGATCTAATCAATGCAGTGTTCATGCAGTGTCTATGCAGGCCGATGAGCCTGGCCCATCACCATCCCAGGAGGTCCCAGACAGCGAAGACCACGCAGCAGGTGTTTCTGAAAGGTCACTGGAGGTCATGACACAGCAGAGTCCATCTGGGGCTCCCAGCTCTGTTTCGGAGCCGAGGTGCTCACAGCCTGGAAGGATCAAGACTCCCGCTCCACTGACTCCTGCCTCAGAACCACCTGCCCTTGTAGGCTGCAGCGGCACCGTCCGCACGACACTGGCAGAGACGTCTCCCTCTCCCAGCTGCCACTCTCCCTCTGGTCTTTCCCCCGGCCAGTGCCTGCATGGTAGGGGGCTGGCTGCCAGTGGAGAAGTGGGGTGGGAGGCTGAGCCCCAAGATCACAGAGCTGACAATGGCCAGGGTGCGGGCAGCTGAGGGACCTGCAGTTAATCAGTATGAGTGTGTAACTTGCACGGATGAGGAGAAATGGCCCCTTCACTTTCACTCGCCTCTCGGAGATCTAGCGTTTCCCTCCCTTCTGAATATGGGCCAAACATAAATAAAGGAAGCCGCAGTCGTACTAGCAAAATCTTCAACACTGCAACTCGTGTTTGCCAGCGCCCAGGGAGGCTGACACTGTCTCCATTCAATCACACACGTGCTAGATTTGCTGTGACATCTGGTGACTTAGCATGCATATAATGAAGCAAAGACATTACTAACATGACTGTGTGTTTTAATCACCTTTTTAAGATGTGGTTTTCTTTTGTGCTTCTGTTATTACCATTTATGCATTGAAAAATCTTACTTGGGACGAGGTTAAAGATTTCGCCTCACTGACAGGGCACTGACCTCGACAGGTGACTGTGATCTTACCATTGTCAAGGGCTAAAAAACAGGACAGGGCACACGTTGAGTACAGTTGTCACTCGGTGCCCCCAGGGACTCGTCTCAGGATGCCGGAAAATGCCCAAACCTACAATGCTGTCCTAACATAAAATGGTACAGCGTTTCCACACAACCTACTCACATCCTTCATGCCTCTAGTAACCAATGATTAATAAAACCAAACATGATGCAAATTCTATGTCAGTAGCTGTTGGACTGGATTTCTTAGAGAGTAACAGCGAGAAATAGCCTCTGCGTGTTCAGTACAGACAGTCTTATTTTTGAAATAGGCTCCATCTGCCACTGGAACCCACACCACAGAGGGCCGCAGTACTCCACAAATAAGATCTTGAAAAGATGCCTTGACTTTACCCCCAGTGTTCTAGGTGTCACTGTCTTCCAGAAGGTTGAGGATGTTAGGAGCAGGGCAACCCTTGACCTCCGACCCATAAACCAGGAGTTTTCCCTTTACCTAATGTACCCACAGGATCTCCAGATAGGGCTGATCTGGAAGAAAACAGCCCAAGCAAGGCCATCCACAGACCCAGGAAATGCTCCCATCAGGAATCTCGTCCTGCTGAAGGCACCTGGGTCTTGTATTGTTCATGAGCATCACAGAGAGGAACGAGCGGTCCCCTCTCCATGAGGCGACCAGTGAGGAGCGAGTGTTGGTGTAGGGAAGGCTTGGGGAACAACCTGGAAGAGCAGGCCTCAGGCCCACCTCCCACCCCCCAGAGCTGGGGAAGGATGGGCAGAAGGTCTGAAGAGGCCAGTGCTGTCACCGTGTGCCCCACAGCTGCCAATATCGGGCCAAGGCTCCAGCTTCTGGACCTAAAGTATCGGAGCCTCTGTCCTCGCCATCAACATTCCTGCCGCTTGCAAGGCTAATTAATACACGACGGTTACGTAGAACACAGACGCGGTAGTCAGTAATGTAGATGAGAGAGGGACTAGCACACAGCAAGCAAAGAAAGGCAGAAATTCCATTCTAGGCCAAGGGCAGGAAGGCCTACATTCCTCCCGGATACCGGACACTGTGTTGCTAGTAAAGCCCAGGCTCAGGGAAAGAGGCTGGGGGTGGGGCACACGCTTGTGGACCTCAGTGGACTTTGCCAGCCAGCTTGTCAGTATCCCACACCCGCCAGGGGCGGGGCCCTTGGAGAGAGGAGGCACCGGGGTGGGGCAGGCCGCAATCCACCGTCTGGCACGGAGCTCCAGGGACAGCTCGTAGCTGTCATAGTTCCTGCGTCTCCCTCCTGGCACAGGAGTGGCCACGCAGCCATCAGAGCAATGGTTCCTGAGCCCGCGTGGGCCCTTGGTGGCTGGACCGCAGCCGAGGAGCTCACAGTTCTGTGACACTGAGTTCCGGTGCTGCTGTGTGCACAGAGGCACAGCACAATGCTCTGGGTGATAAACGCTGGAAAACAGGAGCTCAGCCAGCCCTGCCCGACCACCAGACCTGGCATCCTTGGTCTGTCCTGCCACCTCCCGTCCCCAGGCCGGGGCTTCAAGTTCCCCTTCCAAGACCACAGGGAACCTGGCTGGGGGTGTTCTTCTCCTTGCCCTGCAGCCCCTCACCCTGAGGTCCAGGCACAGGTCTGTAGAGGGACAGTCCACATGAGCATCGAGTGCCATGCCACCCCCACGTCACTGCCCCTACGCTCCTCACACACGGACTCTGCGTGGCACCTGAGATGAGTTGCAGGTGTGCAGGGTGGCAGGGACTGGGGCTTGACATGCCAGCCACAGTGCCATGACCCTACTAGGTAAAACGGCAGGCTGAAGCTGGACCACACAGATGGTTACTTCCCACAGATGACAACAGTAACCATGGCAACAGTAGAAAAGGGAACTTTCCCCTCCCTCTCTCCTGCATACTTCATCTCCATTTTGCTCTCAGAACGATGAGCTGAGTTACTGGTAACACAAATCTCTGCTGACACCCCCTCCTCCTTTAGATCTGAGGAAGATTCTAACTGCACCCCCGTTCTAACAGCATCCACTATGATTGCTTCTGGGAAACTAAGGGCCCTGGGTTACCTCCCATCTGAGAGCCTTGAAGTAGACTGGAAACACCAGGGCCTTGACAGTATTCTGGGATGTAAAAGTCAGAGGCGGAGTACTCAAGATGCAAACTTAGAAAGAGCGTGGTCCTGAGTGTTAGCTAATGTGTGAGTCAACAGAATGCTAGCAAGCAATGCAGGTTGCCAACAAGACTTGGTCAAAAAGGAAGAGAGACTGAGATGTCAGGGGGCAGAGAAATATCAAAGGAAATACGTGAGGTGATGCACATAAAAACTAAAACTCCAGTGAAATAATTGAGCTTTACCACCAGTACAGAGCAGAGACAGAACTGAAGAAAACACAAGTGAAATGTAAAGAATGAGTCTTCCAAACTCTGGGATAATACAAAAGAGATGCATGAAAACCAGCAGGTGGTAAGACCAGAGGTCAACTGTCTCATCTCTGAAGGAGAATCAGAGACCAAGGAGACAAAAACAGAGTCCTGCGTGTATGGTGTGTGATACACGGAGCTTGCGATTCTGTTCCTCTGAAAGAGCTGCACGCAATAATAACCTGCAGCACAAGTTCTCCAGTGAAACAGACCCAAGTTCAAATCTCTACCGTGCTGTTGAGATCCTGTGAGTCCCTGACTCCATCCTCCTCACCTGCAGAGTGGTGGGTGACCATACTGTCACTTCTTAGGATTGTCCCGAGACAATGCAGACAGAGCACTTGATGATGTATCTGGGACGGTATCAGCATTTCAAAAGGGTTCACTGAATATGAACCAAGTTAGTGACAAGACACCTAGTGACAAGAGACCTAGCCGTATTAGTAGGAGAGTTTGTAAAGGTGAAGGTTACAGCGAAAATATTTGTAAGTATTTAAGAGAGAAAGGGAAGCGTAAAAAAGAAGAGACCTATTCATCTTCAGCTTCCCCCATTAAACCATATTAAGTGCTAGAAGAATACAGGTCAGCTATTAGTTTTTGAGAAAATGGGGTACTTAATCATGATTACGGACTCCACAAATTGCTTTTCAAGCATCAGAACAACAAAGAAGCAGCCTCAGCTCTCCCAGCAGCTTAGAAACCATCTTCTCTCCACCTTTAGGTTATTCATTTACTTAGGATTTGACCGATTAGTGATAGACCGTTTGCACTGTGTGGATTGAACCCAAGACTGCGTACATGTGAGTCAAGTGCTTTACCACTAAGTTCAAATTTGTGTTTTGAGACAGGGTCTCATTAAGTTGCCCTTGAACTTGCTCTTCCTTGCCTCAGTCCCCTGAGTAGCTGAGATGACAGGCAACCATCACCCCTGGCTCTATTTCTTAAGACAAATACTGTATTTGTGGATTATTTGTCATTTTGATAAAATACCTATGATGAACAATTTAAAAGCGTCCCCTTCGGGCCTAAGGGGAGGCAGGCAGCAAGGACAGCTGCTCCCTTTATGATGGCCAGAGAGCATAGAAATGGGAAGGGATGGAGCCCAGGTGTCCTCAAGGGGCAGCCGCCAGTGACCCAGTGACAGAGCTTCCTTCCCTGTGCCCCACCTCCAGCAGCCCCGCAGGCTGGTGACCTGGCCTCCAGCAGATGGGTCTCAGTGGACATTAAACATCTAAACCATATGAATATCTAAAAGATTTTTCCAGAAACTTAGCTACAGAGCAAATAAAGTGTTCAACAAGGACTGATTTGTGCTGTAAAAGGATGGATAGGGGAACATTAAAACCTACTTTCTTCCCTCCCCACAAAAATAAAACTGATCTGGAAAATAATCAGCCTTGGAAACTAGAAATCAAAAACGTCGCCCCCAAGCAGCGGATCCTTTCTGTCCTTACCTGCCCTTAATACTCTCTTGCTCGGTAACTACCCCCATCAGGAAGCCAGGCAAAGACAGGCTGATTGGGGTGGTGTTTTTAATCTCTGGTTTTCAAGGCTGATTATTTTCCAGATAGGTCTTATTTAGGGGAAACATGGTACGATATATATATATGGCACCACAGCCGAGAGAATGGCTGGAGACAAGATTACAAAACAGAATGCAAATGTCAAGGGGGGATAAATTCTAACCTGGGCAGCAACTCCAGATAATGGCAACAAAAATAGCCAAGGCTGGCCTTGAACGCATGCTGATCCTCCTGTCTCAGCTTCCTGAGAGCTGGGATTATAAGAACATGCACCACCGATGCCTGGCTCATGACTGCTTTTTTTTTTTTTTTTTTTTTAAAGTCCCACAATCCAGTGACTAAGGGCAGTAAAATGGATTTCTGACTCATGGCATGATCTGATGCAGGTGGCAGGAAGGGAATAGGGACAAGGATTAGTCACAAGCCCAGCCAGATGTAGCAAGAAATATCACTTCGCCGCACACCCAAGATGAGGAGGACGTGGGTTTTGACGAGCACCTGTGCCCTGGCCACCAGGTACACGTGCTTCCTCCCTCCCACACAGGGCAGGCAGCCTCCTTCGGAACCAGCGTCCTATTAGTCAGGCTTCCGGCAGGAAAGCACACACCATTCAATATTTTAAGTAGGAAGTGTGGGAAACCAGAGCTCGCTGCCCCAAATAGGAAGAACCGCTGCGCTGCAGACAGGGAGGAAGAGCGGCTGCAGGAAAGCTTCCTGTCCTGTCCTGTCCTGTCCTGTCCTGTCCTCCGTCTGTTCGCCTGAAAGCAGGACCCAGATTTGTAAAGACAAAAGCTGTCCTGTCTCCTTTCTACCAGGGAGAACAAACCGCATGACGAAAGAGAACTCTGGACGCCGCGGGCCTGCAGATGGTGCCGGAGGAACCTGCGTTCACAAGCTGAGTGACCCCATCTCCTGCGCGCTTCTCTGCCTCCCTCCAAGCTGCCATCTCTAGAGGCTCAAAGCCTTTTTCCTTTGTTTCGTCATTTCTCTCAAAATTTACTGCTCTTGGTTGAAGCTGCCACTGAAGCTGGAATTCACAGTTACCTCTGAGAATAACTCAGTCCTGGGAGCCTCCCCTGCGCATGTGAACACACGTGCTCCTGAACTGGCTTGCTTTTCTCTTACTAATCTGTCTTCAGCTACAGGCTGTGTTCCAAACAGGGGTTATTCTTTGGGGGCAGAATGCAATAGAGAGAGGCAGGTACTCACACGCTCCCCGAAAGGTCTAAGGAAGTAGAGGTCAGGGAAGCTGTGGTTGGTTCTTAGGAAACCAAGGACCCTGTCTGCGGTCTGAGGCTTGGGAGCAGGCGCCTTGCAGAGCTCTCCCTGGAGCTGTGCAAATCTGGCGACCGAGGTTGGCCTGAGTGTGCCTCTACCCTCTGCCTCCTTCCATCTCCTTAAGCTCATGCAGCTTTATCTCCCTGGCAGAATCTAAGCCAGAAGCCTGATGGCAAAGGATTCTGAGAAATAAGCGTTCAGAAGGGGGCGAATGATGACGATGATGATAATGATGAAGAAAAGAGACTTTCTAAAGCACCGCAGGAAAAATCACAGAAAACAGCGCAACGGATCCTGGTTTCCTGTGGTCGTTATGTTGTACACAGTTACCACAACCCTGAGCCGGAAAACACTGAGCCTCTGCTTCCGGGGAAGTGCGGGGTTGGCTGCCTGGGAGCCTCTACTCACAGCATCTTCATCGGCTGGTCCACACGTGCCTGGATTTCTGCTTGGTGGTGCTTTATTTTGTATCCGTTGATGACTCAGTCACATTACGCTCATGGCCAGCCGGACTGTAACTCAACCTGAAGAAGGTGCCCCCAACACACTTGTTCTCTCGCTAAGGTGCATCGCGCCTTTTCCCACTTAGGAATGCTGGACAATAGAGTGCTTGGTACCATCTTAAACACCAAAATCACCAACAAAAGGCACAAAAATGTGAACATGGCACTAAATAGGCCATGCAAAGGACCTTTATTTACAATCTGAGAGCTAACGCAAGAGGCAGAACGAAGTCAAGTGTGGTGGTGCTCGCCTGTGATCCCAGCATTTGGGGAAGCTGAGGCAGGGGGACGGCAAGTTCAGTGCTGGTCTGAGCAATTTAGCAACTTACTGAAACCTTGTCACAACAAACAAACAAAACACCACAGTGTGGAGTCTCTGGGTTGAGGCCCAGCACAAAGCGCAAAAGCAGAGCAAGCCAGATATAATCCTAGCACTCTGGAAGGCTGAAGCAGGAAGATCACAAGTCCAAGCAAACCCATCCTGGACAAGCTGACAAGATTTTGTCTCAAAAAACTTGGTTTCAAAGGGGTGAGGATGTAGCTCATTGCAAAGGCTCTGGATTCAGTCCTAGTACTACACAGACACAGACTCTCTTACACACACACACACACACAGAGAGAGACTTTGTGTTAAGGCTGAATATTATTCAACATCAGCAACTCAAAGTTTTCGCTGCTCTGCATGTCTACCATGGAGGTGCCTTGAGTAATAATGGATTTTGAGGTTGGGAATAAATTTTATGGGGTGAATTTGCAAGTCCGGAATCCACAGGTAGTAAGAATCAACTTTACATAGAAGGGGAAAAACATGAAGGAAATGAAGCACAAAATAGAAAACAAAAATAAAATGCACATTTAAAATGCTCAGCATCTTCAAAAACAAATGCAAAGCCAGGTATAGTAGGGCACACCTATAACCCCAGCATTTGAGAGGCTGAGGCAGGAGGATCACTGCAAGTCGGAGGCCAGCCTGAACTACATAGCAAGACCCTATCTCAAAACAACAACAACAGAAGCACAAATGGCTGAGGAAGCAGTAATGGTTATATGAGTCTCAGAACAGATGAGGTTCGAGTAGAACAGAGGAGGACGTGACCCAGGCATTCCACCCCCAAGAAAGACTGCTGTGACTCTGCATGGAGACTTGCTCACGAATGTTCACAACAGCTTCACTTGTGCTGGCCCAGCCCTAGAAACGTGCCAGTGTCACACAGCAGGCAGGTGAAAGTGACACGGCATCTAGATGATATGGCCCAGCAGTTAGAAGGAGTGACTGTGAAACAGCAGGGATGAACCCCAACCTAACGTGGCAGAGCAGACAGACCGCAAAGGCAGATAGCACATGACTCCTGAGTACAGTGTCCCAGATGACTCAGGCTGGTCTGCTAGAAAGCAGAATGGTCATCTTGGGCCACAGGCTGGTGACAACGGGTGTCAGAAACCATGAGGCTGATGGAGGTGCTTATTATGGTGATCGTGGTAAAGTTTTTATAATTGTAGATGTCAAAATTCATCCCCATGTACACCTTAGATATAAGTATTACTGTACATCAATTATACCTCAAAAAAGCCGAGAAAATATAAATAAATGATTAAGTATACTAACCCATATTTTTTTGCTATTTTTTAAAAATTTTATTTAAAGGGAAAAAAAAGCAAAACAGAAAAAAAGGAAGAAACAATACAGAATTTCAAAGAAAAAGAAAAAAATAAACAGTAAGAAATCACTAGTTGATAAATTACATATTGTTTTCTAGATTTAGTTGTTCAAGTTACAAAACTAAAGCATACAAGGTGGACATTCAAACAGTGAGGCTGTGAACAGTTCTGTTCAACAATCCAACAAAAACCCAGCAACATGGTTATCAATCCTACACACTTAAACATACATGCAGTTATATCCTTTCTTTTCCTCCTTTTGCTTTTCAAGTCCATTATCTGTTTAGTTATATCATGTTTTAGCTTGCTCAGTACCTTACTGATCTGTTTTGTTATTTACTTTTTATTTTTTATTTATTTTAATTTTTTATTATTTTGAAGGTAGCAAAATACAACAGAACAAGATGGAACAAAGCCAACTGAGAGAGTGCAGTAAAATTGGTACAGAAACCCTCAACAGATTACTGGCATAACAGTAATAGGTACAATAGTATGTCCCATTATCTTCACAACAGTTGTTCTTTGAATGAGGTATAGCCAAGTCAAAGGAATTACAGGACATTATAGAACTTATCAAAACAGAACATTGAATAGAGCCATATCATTAATCAGAACAAAGCAAAACAGTGATAACAATATTTGCCTTCAAAGAGATGATAGAAGGAAATCCCCTCTATTTACTATATTGCATATGGTCAGCCTCTCAAGAGATGTCTAGATCTCTGGCTCACTTGCTAACGGGGTGGTGGTGGTGGTGGTGGTGGGTTGATTCTTAGCCTGCTCACCAGTAGGCTCATGGGAGCCGCTGAGTGATTCTTCTCCTGCCTCATGCCAGGGGCGCTTACCAATAGGGTGGGCAAATTGCCTTTCTGTGCTGCGCCTTGGGCTGCTCAGTAACCCATATTTTGGCATATGGAGAATAACCAGTTAGAAAGCAAAGCAAGACAATGTCTTGTTGCCATACCAACACAAGACACAAGATGACCTGTACCTGTAAGTGCAATGAACAGGGTGGTAGCATCACATGACAAGAATATAATGACTTTGGGACAACATCGCAAGACTTTGAAAATATTTGAAAGAATCAAATTGAATCGATGAGAAGACGCAGTGTGCACTCAGATGGGAAGAAGGAAAGTGAGGGCGAACCTTTCAGAGCTTTCAATGATACACACAGCCCACCGTGGCACGCGTGCCATAGGTTTGCCACCACTGTAAAGAGGCCGGGACAATAGTGGCTGAGAAGGCCCCTTGGAGACTAAGGTCCTTATTCCCCGAGCTGCTGAGTGTCGGCCACCCGTGGCTGTTGGCTAACCCGTCTCCAGGTCGTGCCCTTACCTGGAGAAAGCCACCTCTCCTGTGCTTGGTACTGCCTCTTCTCTGTAGTTTAGATCTAATGCCTGGTCATTCAATGGCAGGAGGAAGTTTTCCAAAGGCCCAGTACTTTCACCCTGGTTAAGGACAACTATGACCTTCTAATCCCTCTAGAAGGCCCTTGGGATCAGCTGCTATACTACTAGGCTTCACCACATTTCAACTATTTCCACTGGTCAGCCTCTCTCCCTGACGCCCACGGTGGCAATCCCAAGGGCTCTCCCTAGGCTGTCTCCTAATGCGAAGCTTTTCCTAAGCCTGCTCCCCTGGGAACTTGACCTACATCCCAAGATAAGTGTCAATTATATTCAAACTGCAGGGTACATTTAATGCAGTTTCTCATTGGAGCCACAGTGAGATGATTTTATTAAGTAAAAATAGCCAAGAAATTAGGTAGTGGGCAGGGTAAGAACAACTAAGATGAAAGAAATTAAACTTTATTAAACTTCATTATAACTAGGTGTGGTGATGCCTACCTATAATCCTAGCCATCAGGAAACTGAGGCAGGAGGGTCATGTTGAGTTTGAGGTCATCCTGGAGTGCGTTGCAAGTTCAAGGCCAACCCAAACTGCATATCAAGACCCTGTCTCAAAACAAGCAAATCAAATTGTTGTTACAAAGCTATGACCATTTAAACAGCATACTAAGGTGCAATACTAGGAAGTCAGGGAAGCTGGTGACAGGACACCATATGTATCATGAGTAACCTACGGGATGCTCCTTTTCAGTCAGTCTCTGCTTCCTCAACTGCTTGAATCCTGTCACTTCCCTAGCGACACCAACTCCTTGGACCCTTTTCACAGGAGTGGTTTATTCTCTCATCTGGACACCAAGAGCGGTGCTATGGTTTAGACCTAACATATCCTCCAGAAGTCTCATTTTCTCAGGGGTAAGTGAGAGGTCAGCGTGAAGAGCAGGAGACAGCTCCTGGTGCATTGTGGGTGCTCAGTGAAGTCGTTTCCTTCATGTCTCATACTCCTACTTACCACGTGTTCTCTCCCTTCCCCATTCCTTGCCTTTCTCCTCCTTGTTCTCATCTCCTCCCCATTCTCATCCTCATAAATTTAGAAACACTAACAGGAAGAAATTAAACTCACCTGTAGGGACCCAACCATCACCAACTTCAAAGGGCTCTGACTCCCAGCCCATGACTCAGCTGAGCTCACCTCCTTGTTGATCCACCTTAATAAATAGTTGACCTTTTAGCTCACCTTTCAAGGAGAGATTGCTAGAAGCAAACTGAATGTACTCATCGGGGTGTGTCCTAGAATCTTCCTAATGAGGAAACACAAAGAGCCCAAGTACCTCAGTGAACAAGCCTTGAAGGACAGAAGCTGTGGAATTTCTATAACCAAACCCAGTTCCATCTTCAATAGCAACACTAGGTACTGACATGGTAAT
This sequence comes from Hydrochoerus hydrochaeris, assembly GCA_004027455.1. Taxonomy (NCBI): domain Eukaryota; kingdom Metazoa; phylum Chordata; class Mammalia; order Rodentia; family Hydrochaeridae; genus Hydrochoerus; species Hydrochoerus hydrochaeris. The sequence continues at coordinate 476,212 of PVLA01000596.1, forward strand.
TAAAATCCAAATGCTACTTAATGTTATTTAAGTCAGACCAATGGGACATGGAGAGTTTCCAATATTTCAGTGATGTAGGAGACAAAGGACTGGGGAAAAAAGACATCAAGCTACAATTTCTGGCAAGAACTAATCCTGGGCCAGGGTCACCTTGATGCCCGTTTTACTTAAGAACACGATCTGACAGCATAGCCCTGTAAGCTGTATCCTTACACAGACACAAAGATGACATTGACTTGCTAACATGGTAGAAAGAGGAGGCAGTAAACGAAGGCATTTGCTAGAATAGTAGGGAATAAAAAAAAATGTAGGGAAACAAAGGATTAGAAGATATGCAGCCAGTTTACCCCCATTCTCCACATTAGGCATAAAAGTAACAGCAGTAATTATAACTGAGGCAGGAGGCGAGGCGTGGGCAAAGCTGCTGGAGAAGAAGGTATGACCTGTTAATCACAAACCCCCAGGACGTGTGAGCAGAACAGTTCCCAAACCCCTGAGCATGGACTTCTTCTCTCAAGAACTCGAGCAGTTTCAGACAGGATGGTGGGGACCTGGCATCAGGCCGAGGAATGGGTGACAGGAAAAGGCCAGTGGTCACTATGTTTCCCCACTGCTGCATTCTCTCATGGTCTGGCTCTCATCCTGCAGCGGGTTCTTATTTTCACTCCTTCAACTCGGCCTAAACTTACTCAACAGAGCCTGTTTTCACACTCACACTCACATACACACACACACACACACATAAATACAAAACATCACTACCATTTGCATTTGCCTTGACCAATCTTATAAGGAAGTTTTACATATTAGAAAACTAAAGCTCAGGGACGTTGAGCAACACATTCAAGGTCACACAAGTAGACGCCATCACCCAAGGTTCCCCCCAGATCCTGATGCCCGTGTCGTTTCTCCCTGGTAGACAGCCTCAGATAAAGCATGCAAATGGATATGAAATGAAGCCACGAGGGTGAATGGGGGCTTGTCTGGCTTTATTGGTCATCATCTGACAGATACATATTTTTAAATATTCCAACCCCATAGGAGATTCCACTGCTAGATTCCAGTCTAGCATGGAAGGAGCTTAGAAGGCATCGTTAACAATAAAAAGCTGAACAAACTGAAGATCAGCAACCCCCCCTTGGGCCATCAGAGGACTGAGTTACAGTCAAACTGTTTGGCAAATACAGAGACTCTCACCTCACCACTGCAGAAACCTGTGCAGGAACAAGGCCCTTCACACAAAAAGCTTAAGCATAATGGACCCGGTCCTGGGGGCTCAGAATAAAGAACTCTGAGAGTTGAAAATATCTGGGGAAGACCAGTCTTAGAGGGATGCACCCACAAACTTTATCTCCAGGACCTATACCAGCATCTCGCTGTCAAGACAGAAGGGAAGAAATCCCCTCTTGCTTCCCCTAGGGGAAGAGGAATCAGAGTGGGCGCTCAACACCAGGGGAGGTTGCTTCTAGGACCCCCCGACAGATATAACATCCATGGATGCTCAACTGCATTGTGTAAATTGGCAAAACGCTTGCACAGAACCTGCACAGAAGCTCATGTATATTTTAAATCATGTCTGGATGACTCATAATGCCTAATAGGATGTAAATGCCACGTAACATTGTTGCACTGTTTGATGAGGGGATGACGACTAGAAACAAGTTTGCATATGTTTTGTATAAGTAGTATTTTTTAAAATATTTTTGAGCCATGGTTGATTGAATCCATGGATGTGGAGTCCACAGCTATGGAAGATTCATATGCCTAAACTCTGGATTCTTAACAAATTCTGCCTTCAAAAGAAACTACTTTACCATAACCTAATCCATTAGGGTACCAAGGGAAATATCTTACTATCCCTCTCTAGCCATTCTGTCCCACCTAGACTGGATGGTGATATCATGCGTGAGGTACACAGTCCAGTGCCATAGGCTGACTATAAAACTGAGGCCTAACTACAGGACCACAGACCACTTTCCCTCCCTCTATACCCTATTGCCACATTGCTAAAGGCCTATCCACAACAGTTGCTATGGTCCACTATCACGTGTCCAGCTCTCAACACAGAATTACAAGGCAGACTAAAAGGTGAAAGAAAAAAAGGAGAAAAAAAGTAAAAGTTTGGAGAGACAGAATGACCATCAGAATCAGACTTAGATATGACAAAGATAAGGCAACTATCTGTCCAGCAATTTCAAATGACAATGAGTAATACAGTATAGTAAGAGCTATCATGGGAAAATGGGCAATGCAAATCACACTTTGATTTTTAAAGGTCTTTGTGAGAAGGTGACACGCTTGTTTCTCACATTTCAGCTTACAGCTGGGTTCTATTGATATACATGCACACTCACACACTTTAAAAAGGTGAGCAAGGAAAGGACAGAGGAGGGGATTGGGACAGGTGGCAGTGAAGGAAGGCTGCGGGCCACTGAGTCACGTGACTTTTGGTTTCCGTGTACATCCGCAAAGACATTCAGCCTTGACAGGGCTTCCACACAAATACGAGATGCCTCTGGCTGGCCTCCTATGTGGTGTGGTTTGGGGATCAATAGCCACAATTCCCTTACCAGGCTGCTATCCAGTGTAATTTAAGGCCTTATTTCTGGAAATACAGCTTCAAATTTATTTTTCTCCAAAATGTCTCAAACACAGAAGCCACCTAAAATCTTTAATAAAAATCTTTGCTTCTTAACAAATAACAACATTCACTCTGTCTCACTGACTCAGAAGCAAAGCCAAGATAACCTCTGTAAAACATTATTTATAAATATGGAGATGCATATTAGGAAGACAATAACGGTTCAAAATAGTTGCTTCAGAGAAACAAGAACAGAGGGAGGGCAGAGTTGATATTGTTAATTTAAAATGTGGTAGCACTAGATGACTTTTATCCTATTTGTATATTGCTCATTTTTTTCTAGTGAAATCAAGAGGGTTTAAAGAAATATTAAAACAATACCATCCACAGCTGCAAATCTTCAGGCTCCTAACTACAGAAAAGGACATTTCTGAAGCAATAAAACAAGTAACAGAGTCCTTGTGTCTAGAGAGTGAAGAAATCCTTCTCAGATTCCTCTTGATCTGGCATTTGCTTTCTTTCCGCTCAACTCACCCAAAGCAATGTCTATCACTCTTCATGCTCCAGGGCAGAAGTGGGCAGCAAGCCCACCTCAGTGGGGCTGCCAGAGCAGAGTGAGCAGACTGTGACCCAAGAACTCAAAGTCAGGACTTAGAGTTGTGGTGCTAGAAAGGGACGGTGAGGAACAGAGGCGATGCTCCTGCTGAGTCCTCAGCCAGGGTCTGAGCAGGACGAGGAGGTCTGTGGATTTTGGCTATTAGACGTTACACATTCTCCAGGGAGAAAGGGTAGGACATTATCAATAAACTAGAAAGACGCATTGATCTCTTTACAGATGAGGAAACAGAAGCTTAGAAAAGTGAACTAATGTACTCTAAGGAACCCAGTTGTTTGAGAAGAAATCCCACACACCTCGAACACTTGTTCCCATGGTAACTGGAAGCATCCTCTTGGAAGCCAGATCCAGATTTGTCTTTCAGCATGTACCGAGTATACACAGGGTGCTGAGCCCTTGGCTAGGGTGTTTCTGCATGTAATCAAGAGCCACAAGAATATTTATGTTCTTCGGCCTCACATTCTCTCTCCAAGGTGACATCCAAGGATAATCTAACATCTAGAAAAGCTGTTTACATGAAGAGCTCTTCTAAAGTATTATACATACAGGAATAATCAGAAACAACAGAAATATACAAGAGAAAAGTAATTGAATAAATTAAGACTTACCTTTTCAGGGTGTCTTCTATGGCCAATACTATCTATTTTTATAAAAGCTATATAGAAAAATAAGAATGAAATTCACTGCTGACCATAAATATAAAGTTACCACATTGCCCTATGATAACTACAGAAAAAATATGTGCATACATATAAAACAAGGTCAAGACTGAAAATAATCTGAAATGAAAACATTTGCTTTAAGTAAATAAGAGTGCTAGTCAGATTTCCATCACTGTGACAAAATACCTGAAACCATCAGCTTACAAGAAGGAATGGTTTATTTTGACTCTTGGTTTAAGAGGTTCCAGCCCATGATCATTTGGTTCTGTTGTGTTAGGGCCTTGGTGAGACAGAACCTTACAGCAGAGTGCATAGTACAGTAGTGCTGCTCAGTCGCAGTAGCCAGTAAGGACAGTTCCCTAAAGGGCAGTCTCCCAATCCCAATGACCTAACTTCCTCCTGCTAGGCCACACCCACTAAAGCTCCACCTCCTTCCCATCGCACCACAGGATAAGACCAAGCCTTTAGCATTAAGGACCAGTGGGGTCAGCTCAGATCTCAACCATGATGGTGAGATTATATGTGAATTTGTTTCCTTTTCTTATTTTATTTTAAAGAGAATAAAACAAAAGAGGACAGAACAAAGCGGATCAGAACAGAACAACATAAGCAACCCAGCACTTCACAACAAGACAACTGGATATCAACAGTAGCTACCATAATGTCTCTTTCTTTGAAATAGTTGAGTTTAGTTTCACACACAATAATATCAAACATAACAACATAGAATAAAACCATTCAAGAGAATGAAAGTATTACAAGTCATTCTGAACCAAATAACAGAAAATGAACAGTGACTACTGTAATATCTCGTTTTCCATAAAAAAATTTGTTTATATTATTACACATATTAAAATCCAGTAAGACACAACATGATAGAACCAGTGCTAATAGAAGAAAAAAAGCATGGTAGGACTTCAAAGCAAGATGATATTAAATCAGCAATGGCTGCCATAATGTCTTGTTTTCTTCAAAGTAGCTGTTTATAGCATCACACATAATAAGGTCAAACAAAACAGAATAAAACCATTCCAACCAATGAATGAAAACATTATAAAACTTCAAAGCAATATGATGGGGAACCATGATTACCATAGAATCTTATGTACTCTTACCATTTCTTACACTCGGGAGACCATATGGTATTTATACATGTGAGTTTGATTTATTTTGCTAGAAGGAGGGATCTGAATAGGAAGGATTCATGCCATGAGTTGTTAGAGCCCAGTAATGAAATAAGGAGAGAAAGGTTGTCTTGGTCACTTCCACTGTCACTGTGACAAAGTACCTGACACCTATGACCTAAGAAGGAGAAGTTTATCTTTCTCATGGGTTCAGTCCATGGTCAGCAGACTCCAAGGCAAGAACAGGATGGCAGAGGGGAAAAAAGGTGCTCACCTCATGGCAAACAGGAAGTAGGAAAAACAAGAAAGTGAGAGGAGCATGGAAAAAGAACATATGCTTCTGGCACCACCAGTGCCACCTCCAATCAGGCCCCAACAGATGAATACACTGATGAGCAAAGCATCCTACGATCTAATCACTTTCAAAATGCCCCACCTCTGAGCATGTGAGGCTATCAGAGACACTGTAGACTGAAACCAAAACAAGGATCCTCATAAAGTGGGGAATCAGGCCCTGAGCAGGGTAAAGAGAGAGAACTTCCAGTGGGGCAATGAGCAGACAGTATGGGATGTCAAGGCCCTGTCAAAGGCTGGATTGAAAGGTATCAAAGTGAATGTGTGGTTCTTGATACAGGGAGGTAGCTAGGCAGATAGATTTTATATATATATATATATATGTATGTATCTATACATGCACACAGCATAAACATGGATGTGTGAACAACATGTTCTTTAGCTCTGTCCTCTGAGCAGTCATGGGCAGCAGTCCTTTCATGGCAGTGAGCAGATATTGGCTTGCAGGCACCAGGCAAAGTAACCAGGGCTCCTGGAGGACACGACTGATTGGAAGACAGTGGCAAACAATTACGAGTGAGTGTGGAGCCTCCTGTAGATTGGAGAGCATTTAGAGAACACCAGGATGTATTCAAGGAAAGCAGGGGCCATCCTGAGACAACCCGACTCCTAGTTAGAAGTCACCATCCACTAAATAAGAGACAATATAAGCATCAAGTTAAATAATGTTCCCTGACCAGGCATGGCAGCCCACGCCTGTACTCCCAGCACCCAGGAGGCCGATGAAAACCAAAGCAAAAAATAAATAAAATAAAATAATATTGCCTAACAGGTTATAACCCATTAAATAACAACAGTGAGGTTTTTGTTATTGTTTTTTTTGTTGTTGTTGTTATTGAGGCTTGAACCCAGGACTTTTACATTGAGCTATATCTCCACTCTTTTTATTTTTTATTTTGATTTTTTTTTTTGTAAAGACAGTCTTGCTGTATAGTTTGCACTGCCCTGTGTAGCCCAGGCTGGCCTCAAATTCATGGCCACCCTCCTGGCTCAGTCTCCCAAGTGCTGTGTGTGCCGCCACACCCATCATTATTTTTCATTTTTTAGACAAGTTCTCACTAAATTGCCCAGGTTGGCTTTGAACTTCTAATTCTCCTGCCTCTGCCTCCCAGGGTGCTAGGACTGCAGGCATGCACCACCATACCCAGCTAACAATATTGTTTTGCTTTGTTTTGTTTCAAAAACACACTTTAGACAAATTCAATGTAGCAGGCTTCCTTCAAGCAAAGAAGGATTCATGAATCAGAGACAACTCTCAGAGCCATCAGAACGTCCAGAGGGCACCACCCAGCAACCTGGGTGGGCAACATTTACAGACAGGAAAGAAAGGAAGCTATTAGTGACTCTAGCTCCGCATTTGCCTAACTTTTTCATGGTGTAACCAGACACTGTCCTTATATGGATGTACTGCAGTCTGATCAGCTGGAAGCCTGTGATTGGCTGAAGCTCAGTGCTATGATTGGCCAAGACTCAACTACTCATTAGAATATATTCTTACTATGTTGCAGGTCATTAATTACTAAGTTAAGTCATAGTTCACTATATATAGGAACTTGAAGTAGGGAGCTAGCTTTAAGCCAAATTTAATTTAACAATAGGAAGCCATGCACCTGCATTCAAATGCATAAATAATTTTAAATTTTGATAAGGAATAGGATATTTTCATAGTTATAAAAATATTCATAAAAGCATTCATAGAGGAAAACTTAGGCAGATATAACATTAATCAAGTGACTTACATGGATATCATTTGGGAAGGAGAAAAATGGAAATCAAGTAGCATTGTTCCTACAGCAGAGGGAAGTCAGAAACTTAAATGGAATAAATAAAAATGAGAAACATTCAACGACATAAATGACCTGTAACCTTCAAGCGTTAGTCACAAAAGTCAAAGGCAGAGTGAGGGATTCTTTTGAGTTGCAGAACAATAATAATGAAGAAGAAGACATGATTTAGATTCAGATCTTTTTACTCTAGAGGATGTTTAGGGATGTCTTGTGAGACCTGATCAAAATCTTAGAACTAAATGGTGGTGAAGTATTGATTTCCTGGTTTGGATGCTTTTACTGTTGGTTATCTAGGGAAATGTCCTCATTTCTAGGAAATGTCCACTAAAGCATGGTATGTGTTAACTGGCTGGAGCAAAGTACCACATACTGAGTGACTTCAGCAAAGAAATGGACTTCCTCACAGTTCCAGAGTCTACAAGTCCAAGTGCAAGGTGTTGGTAGGCTTGGATTCTCGCCAGACCTTCCTCCTTGGCTGCTAGCTGGCCATCTTCTCCCTGGGTCTTCACAGTTCCTATAGCCTAATCTCCTGGTCCAATAATGATATCACCCACATTGGGTTAGAGTCCACCCCATAGCTCCATTTTAACTTAATCACTCTTGTTTAAAGGCCCAAGCTGAAAACCCATTGCATTTGGAGGTACAGAAGTTAGGAGCTCAACAAATGAATTTTGGAAGGATACAAGTCAGCCCATAACAAGTATCAAGAGAGTGGTGAAGCATTATGTCAATGGTTTCTTCTCAGATGGTTCCAGAAAACAAGTTAGTTGTACAGTACTTACACCTTTTCTGTAAATTTGCTTTTGTTTAACAAAGAAACCAACAGGCTGGGATTATAGCTCAGTGGGGGAAAGCTTGGTTACCACACAGGAGGCTCTGGGATCAGTCCCCAGCAGCAGCAGCCACAGCAATAGCAAACAAACAGAAAGGTGCTTCAGATGGTCCTTGTGTTCTCTCTGTAACACTGTGGGGTAGAACGATGGCAAGAGATGAGTCAATGTTTTAGTTCGAAGAGCTGGGAAAGTGTTAATTATATCCCTGACAAGAGAAACCTCAGCAATCTTTGAAATGTGCTTTGGTAGATAGTTCATGCCTGGGGGATACTAGGGATATAATGTGTGGTATAATAGATACACTTTGATGCCAAATAACCCCTTCATAATGGGCAGCTGTATTTCTAGTTTTTGCTGGATTTCCCTTACACATTTAGACCCATGTATTTTTTCAGGATCTGTGTGTTTATTTCTAACCTAGTGTCTTCCATCCTTCCATGGTTCCTTCAACAGGCTACTAAGGATGTGAGCCCCTCATAGCACTGTAAGTAGATTAACTAAGAATAGAAGGAAGAGGCAGGGAAGGGGGCTATAAAGGAGCACTTGATTTCCCATTATTGCATTTGGCCAAATTAGAACACCATGCTATATGGTATATGTACAATGGTCTTGGATCTTAAAAAAAAAAAAGAGAAAGAAAAAAAAAAGAAAAGCAAGTGGAGTGACATTACGAAGAAGGGAGAAAATGAAAATCAGAGAGTGGTGCATGAATAAAGACCAGATGCAGAACCATGAGTCCTCAGGCCTTCAGCCATCTCCCTTCCTGTCCCTCCCACACACACACGCACAGATACCTGGGCCCAGCATCATCCTTGATACTGACTTTCCTGCTGTGACCTCATGGGCCTCAGTCATTTTCCCTGGTCAGAACTATGTTCCTTACTGCAAGCATAAAATTTTGTTGTAAGAGAAGTAAATAAATGTTGGGTTTTTCTTTTCCTGCTACTTTTTGGTTTTTGCAATGCTAGAGAGCAAAAGAGCAAACCCAGTTTCATCCATGGTCTCTAGGTGACCGCTCTGCCACAGAGTGACACCTTCAGCCCTAGTCATTGTGGTTTAACTTTTCCTTGCAAGATGTAAATCTATACAGGAAGAGTGGTTAGTTACGGCTTCCGGTGTTCAGGCACCTTAGTAAGAATCGGTTCATGGGAGCAATTTTTACAGGACATCAAAGGATGTGAAATCCCTCTTAGTGAGAAGTAAGACTAGTTTCAGCATTCCGTCTTTCCTATTCTTTCTCAGTGAACTATGCCTCCAGTTCCTACGCAGTCAAGGAGACCAGTTAGGTAACATTTCACCAAGCTTTTCTACATTTTTCAGGTCTTAATTTATTCTCTGTTCTCCATTTGGATGACCCATTCCACATCAATCTTAGTTCAACTAAGATTTGTCCTTCAAGATTTAATAAAACGTCCCTTGTTCTATGCAGTCTTCTCCCAGGGTGCTGTGTTCTTTTCCTTTACTTTTAGCATTTTTTCCTGACATTCACAAGTGCATCTGTCAACTCTGTCATCAGATTGCAAGTGACTCCAGGTCGCGGGTTTCCATCTTGCTCCTCTTCCCATGCCTAAGTCCTTATACACAGTATTTGGTAAATGTTTGCTGAATTAAAAAGACCCAGAATTAATGAGACTTCTGATTTTTCCAGGGCATTATTTGCGCATTCTTTCCCACTACAGTGCAAGAGAGTACTGAACTAAAAATGCATGGCAAAGAGCCACTTCATGCAGTCAAGTGAGTTTCAAAGACATCAATTAAAAAGCATTTCCCCATTAAATGGAAAGGACACACCCTAAAGCAGTAACTCCATCCTCACACACCTAGTTATGTAGTTAAAATGCACACATTTCTTGGACATGGTTTGAAAGCCATGAACTCTAAATCAATTCCCCTTAGCTTTGTGAGTTCTGAAGTACATTTCCTTCCCCATTTGCTTGACATCAATGACATCCAGAACAATGCCAGGAAAGGCTGCTGGAGGTGCCAATGATATTACCAGTGGCTGCAGGACAGCTGAGCTGGGATCCTGAATGGGGACCTGCACAGAGAAGCAAGTATATTTGAAAGAATTGAATTTATCACTCTTACTTATTATTTGAACTGGGCTCCACTTGATTCAGTATTAAGATTTTTGAAATCAATACAGTGGCATTTATACATCTAAGCAAATACACCCCACTCCCCTCCCCCCAAGGCCATGTTTGTTCCACTACCATTGGCATTGTTCACAGCACACTAAGAATTTCTTCTCAGGGATGCCTTTGACTTGAGCTATTGGGGACTTTCCCATCGGTGTGAAATGTTATCCTCCCCCGGGTAACTCACTTCCTTTCATCAGATTTTGCTCTGAAGATGTGGAGCCGATTTCAAAAATAAATGATAGACTTACAACCCCTAAGGGTCATGAAAGAATGTGACCATGACATTAATATCTACAATTTACAGATGCCTCTGGGACACACAGCTGTCTCTCCAGGGCACCTAGATGATCCTCTACAAATGACATTCAATCAGACAGACCCAATTCTGGTGTGTTCTGCTGAAAGCCAGGATCCTCCCCTTTCCCTGTAAAATGCCCCTCTGTGAAAACAAGAACAATGGTCTACAGGGACGAAATATGGAGAAGGTACTAGGTCTCGGACAGAATTGTTCATTCACTCCTCACCTCCCACTTCTAAGCAGTGACTCAGAGTGCTGGCCAGCAGCTGGGGACCAGGAGAAGCATGGGTCAGGGTTCCCAGCCCCTCCTAAGTATTCACAGCCAGGCTCAGGGAGACACACAGGAATCTTCCCCACCCCGCCACTGTCTCTTTGAGTGCTTCAGAGAGGTGCACACTGTGGAGCCAGAGGAGCATCTAACTGAGGGGCTGACCCTGGACAGCGCCTATGGTTGGTGGGAGGTGTGAACTTTCTAAAAGAGGGGACACCAGCAAGCGAACAGGAGCAGCAGTGTGCCATAGCATGGCAGCATCTGATGCTATAGTCTGACACCCCAGGAGGGTTCTCTGTCATTTTGCAAAGCCTATGAGACATGGGACCTGATGCTCTCTGCAAATAGCTATGTAAGCAACAAAGCGTGAGTCACCACTTAGACTCTGTGACATCCCAAACATTTATCAACACAGAAAGGAAGGTGAGCAACGTTTGCCTTCCCTGGAATCTTCGCTGCTGGGTCTTACCGCTCCCCACCAACCTTCCCCTAACCCTCATCCAGGAACAGGAGCTGAGTGTAGTTTCTTCTCATCAAGCAGGTCCTCTGTCCTCCTCTTCCTCTTTCTAAAGCAGCATTTGCTGTTCCAGATTCCAATCTAGCATTGATTCCACAAAGAACCCAGACCCAAAGCCCTGAGATTTCAGTCATTTCACAGTCAGGCTGGTGCCATCTTATCCACTTTCCAATACCTGGACTTCCAACTTGTCCTCTAAGCCTGACCTCCACCTCGCAACACATTTAACATGTGACAGCTCTGCGTTGCAGGTATAGTATTGCCCATTTTACAAATAAGAAAACTGAGGCTTACCAAAAAACTAGAAGATTGTTCAAGATTCCATAGTCAGAAAACTATGGCCAGGGATTCGACTCCAAATCTATCTCATTCCCAGTGCTGCCTCCCCCTCTGATTTGCCCGGCCTCCCAATAGCTCGCTCTGTGTCTCCTGAGTAAATCACCTCACCTCCCTGGACCCAGTTCTAACCATCAATGTAAGGAAAGGAAAACATCAATATCTCTAAAATTATGGTTGATAGGATGTTCATGTCCCCAGGTTAATAGGTATGGGGAAAAAAAAATAGGCAGTGATTTTACATAGTCAAGCACATTGGAGGAAACTGATTTCAACAAAGATCAGCATATGCGTTCCTTTGGGGCTGCTCAGAGCCTCTAATGTAGTAGTACACATCAGGGATCTTGGGCAGGAAACAGTCAGATTTCCCAATTCTCTATTTTGAAAATTGTTAAGTAAACAAAAGTAAGCATTTTTCTTCCCAATCCACACTAATTTTCACAATAACCAAATGGTAGGTGAAGACACATTTCTCTTTATAAACACACCCCCATTAAAGGTAATGAGAAAAGCAACCATGAGTTAGTGACTCCAGACATAGATCATCAAGAACCACTAACATCACAAAAAGAAGAAGGCTGAGACATGATCTGATTCCTCATGGAAGAAAACACCACATCACCACTTATAAAAACACCTTGCCCCCCCCAAATCAAACCCCACTCTGATTAAGCTTCCAGCTCCGGCTACCAATTCACATGAAATGCAGAGGCAAGAGAAATACACTAAGTGATTTATGAGTGTGAGATCAGAAAAACCCAAGGGAATTCTCCAGGACAAAAGGCCTGATCCCTTCACCAGAGAAATTACAAGAGAGAACCATGCCATCCATTTAAAAGAAAGAAAAAAGATGTTATCAGCCAAACACAGTGTGTGGCCATATTTAGATCTTGAATCAGCAACACAATTTTTTAAAAATGTATAATATTTTTTAAACAATTGGAAATTTTCAAACAGACTGGTTATTTAATATAAGGACTTTTTATCCTTCATGGTTGGACACTGCTATCATGAAATTTTTAGAGTCCTTATATTTTGGAATCATTATAATTTTTTGGATGAAAATGTGTGGTACTCAAGGTTTGCACCAAAACGACATAGGGGTGGTGGTAGAAATGGGGGAAATAAGCTAGACTGTGAGTTGATAGGCAGATGATAGGAAAATTGATGTTCATTGTGTTATTTTCCATACTTCTGGACATGTTTAACATACTCCACAAAGAAAAATGTTTTTAAAAATAATCTAAGACAAAAATCATCATCACCATCATCATCATTGTTGTCTAAGCCAGGCATAGTGGTGCACTCCTGTAATCCTAACATTCTGGGAGACTGAGGCAGGAAGCCCAGCAAGTTCTAGTGAGACCCTATCTCAACGTAAAAAATGAAGGGCTGGAGACGTAGCTCATTGTAAAGGCCCTGAGTTCAATCCCCCATACTGCAACCACCATCATAGTGGTCGTCACATTTGTATTCTTATTCTTCATCTTACCCTTCTTCTCTCCTCCTCTTTCTTCCTCTCCCTCCCTTTTCCTGTTCTACTCTAGTGGCTAGTGAGGTGACTCCATCAGACCTTTATGCTACGAGGAAATGGGCCCAGTAGCAGCAAACCCTGGGGGCTGTTTATACCTATTAATAGTTAGAAAATGCCTTGAGGGCTGAAGATAAAAGATGCCATAAACCATAAGGTATTGTTTTACTATATTAAAATTAAATAAATTACACAGGAAAAATGTAGGTGCCAGCTCACTAAAGGGAAGTGTTGCAGTCAGGAATTGCAAGGACAACAATTATATATAGAAAGCTTAATTTATGGTATTATTTATAATGGTCACCCAAGGAGTCAAATACAATGAAAGTGCAGGACATCTGTCCATACACTAAATAAAGACCTAGAGAATCCAGCTGAAGGCCTGGATCCCACGGCAATATCCTGCATGAGTTCAGCTGAAGACCTAGAGCCCAAAACAATGACTTCCGCAAGTCTGTTTCACATTCTGTGCTGGGAAGGCCCAAAGGTCAGCAGTGGAAGCTAGAAAGTCTGCACCAGCGGGGTGAAGGGTCTGTACCAGCAGGTTGAGGGATCTGCCCTGGAGCCAGGAAGCAATGCTCAAAGTGAGGACCAGGGCTCCCCTGAAAAGTACCACAGCCATCCTCAGCAGCATCAAGGCCCCGAGCTCGTCCAGCCGAGTTCACGTCAGGAAAAGAAGCTCAACAGACTCTCCCAAGAGAACCCCTGCCAGCAGGAGAACCAACAGCACCAAACGACACTCACTTCTTCTCCAGGTCTCCTCTTATGCTGGCCACAGTCCTCAGGTGGCCCCCACTCAGCACTACGCTGATTCAGTTCAGCTGGTGTTAAGTTGACCACCAGTTTTTAATCCACCACAGGATGGTAAAGGATGCCTGTGTCATCGGAGGAAGGACCAGGTCCTCATCCTAGGGTCGGGTCAGGGGAGGGGTCATTGGTGCTTCCGGAGTATTTCTTCCCCCAGGAGCCTCTTTCTGGGGCCATGGGGAGGGGATTGAGTCCTGGCAGAGATGCTGTGCGTGTTAAAGATCAAGACTCCCACAGGAAGTCTGAAAAGAGCCATGAACTCTAAGAAAGCTCAGGAGCGAGACTATCTACAGTGGACAGGAAAGCAGACCCTGTTGGAGGTGGCATCCTTTACTGGGGGAAGAGTTCTGACCTTCAGCAGGGAGGGGCAGAGGGTGACTTTCAGGGGACAAAGAGCAGCAGTGACCACAGGCAGATTGTGCTGGGCAGCCCTGAGACTGCCAGCTCCTCTGGCAGGGAGCAGTGCTGTGGAAACACCCCCACCCCCACCCCACCCCACCCTGCCCAGCCCCAGGCAGGAAGCTCTGCTTAGAGCCAACCAGGAGACACAGGGCTGGGGAAGCCCCAGCAAAATCCATTGGAGATTCCACCCTGGGGCCTGGATTTCCGGCCTCTGGATCCGGTCTCTGATGGAAGCGCTCCTGCTGTAGGTCTGGGCTGGAGTCCACTACAGCAGCTCAGCTCAGACTCGGTTGCATTCCAGACAGCTTCGAGTCCCCCCATGATGCTAACAGGTCTCACCTACTCTTTCCCCAGCACCCTTCTGCCATTGGATTCATCCTCTCCATCCAGACTTTGCACCTAAAGCTGTTTCAAAGAGAGGTCATACAATTTTGGATAAGGCCAAGCATGTGACAATTTTTGTTTCTCCAAAATAATCTGCACAGGTCCCATTTTCTTTGTTATTTTTCTTCTATTCACAGGCATTCCAAGAATGTATGTGAATGTATTATTTTATTGGCAATCACTAGCCATGGATAATTCACTTTTTTCTATCATTCCACTAATTGATGGCCTGTCCTCTACTGCCACCGTAACTTAGTCACCAGTTGCTGGAGGAAATGTTACCAATTGCTGGAGGAAATGCCAGTGTACCTGGGTGGACAGCTTGGACAATTTTCATTGGTTGAGTCCACTGTGGCCCCATTAGGTCTAAACATCAGTTGGCGCTGTGTTCCCAACCCACAGGAGTTAAAATCAGACTGCAGGAATCTTACCTTTCACACTGCGCCTAGTAGCTTCCATTTCAGGAGCTGGGAGTGCAGCTCTGTGGTAGAACACTTGCCTGGCATGCACAAGGCTCTTGGTTCCGTCCTCAGGAATTTGAAAAAAAAAATGTTTTAAATATGCCAGAGCTTATTTTTTAAGTTTTAATTTAAAATGTTAAAAGTTGTTTAAGAAAATCAGGTAGGAACTGAATGAATACCTTATGTTTACAAGTATCTTTGATTTCCTGGAACTGGGAAAGGCATAGGATTGGAGTTAAGTTCTTAGGTGGCTTCAGTGCAGTCTTTGAACAGTACCCTTAAAGTTCTTCAGAGAACCTAGGAGATCGAGTGTGTCACTACCTGGGTCCCACACACTGAGCTCATGTGGGAGCCAGGGTAGAGCAAGGGGTGGAGTTGTTCATCCCTGTAGAAGACGCCCTGGACACCTCTCCTTGAATGCAGAGCAATTGCTGCAACATTAGTTATTTTTATATACTGATATGTACTGAGCTGGCTATAGTATTTTTTAATTGGCTATAAGGATTACAATATTTGGATTACACTATACAGCATTTAAATTATAATATGTAATATGGGGATTTCAATATATCCCAGTGAGTCTTACCAGCCAAGTGTGGTGGCACACACCTGTAATCCCAGAACTCTAGGAGGCTGAGGCAGGAAAATGGTGAAATCAACCCTAACCCGGGCAACTTAATGACTTGGTGAGATCCTATTTCAAAATTTAAAAATAAAACTTACAAAGTGTCTAGATGTAGCTCAATGTTGAGGTCAGGGTTCAATACCCAGTGCTGAAGAAAGATGGAGAAAAAAGAATGGAGGAAGGAAAGGAGAAACTTTCCTTACCCCAAAACTTAATGGCTTAAGTAACACTAAACATTCTTGTGCTATGTACTTTCACCTGCAGCTTTTGAAGGTTCAAGGTTCAAGAGACCTGGGCTGGGTGTCTTTGGCTCAGCCAGCCCTGAGGTCCCCAAGGATGAGCTATATTTCCAGGCTTCTGGTTGACCACCTGGCACTGGTTGCTAGCACAGCTCCAGTCCTTGTCACCAGCCCTTGCCAGAGGCCTGCCTGAGCCCCTTACAGTATGACTGCCAGTTTCCCAGAGGGGATGATGCAAGAGGAACAAGGTCAAAGTCACCATGCCCTGGCCCCAGAAGCCACACCCTGTCACTTCTGTAATACATGTTGGTTATACGCGTTGCCTTTGTGCTGCGGCGGGCCTGCATGGAGTCTGAATACAGGGGAAAGGAATCCTGGCAACCTTCCCACAGGCAGACTTCTATCTTGTTTGAGTTTCCTGCCCTTCCCAGTGTAAATAAAGGCCCACTAAAATGCTCATCCCTTGCATGGTATAAAACCATATAACTGCAGGCTTGATGTCACACACCTGTAATCCCAGGGCTCTGAAAGGCTCAGGTAGGGGGATCACAAGTTGGGACCCAGCCTGGGTAATGTAGGAAGACTTTGACTCAAAATAAAAATAATAACAAAGGATTCTGGGCATAGCTCTGTGCAAAGGCCCTGGGTTCAAATTCTATTATCGGGGAAAAAAAAAGTGCCAACATCTGCAGGACCCCTTGGAGTGGGAAAGAGGGGTGACTGGAAGGTTACGGTTTCTCGCCGTCACATGAAACTTGGGGGACTTAGAAGCAGGGGCTCTCCTATGTTCGCCTTCGTGATATTCCCCTCCACCACCTCTGTCTTCAAAATACCCCTGCCTCCCAACTGAAGGAGACTGGGAGAGGGAGAAGCAAGGTGGGCCTGGCGTTTAATGCAGGGTTGCAAATAATCTCCTCCTGGAATATATCTAGAAGTCCCCCAACACCTCATGTCCTCGTAGATGGGGCTTTGAGGAGGTGACTGGATCATAGGAACATGATATTCTTCTGTGGATTAGCCCACTGAGGAGTTTATAGCTAAATGTGAAGTCGCAAGGTGGAGCCTGGTCAGAGGAAGTGGGGCGTGGGGCGTGGCCTGGAAGAGTCCACCTCCCTCCTCCTCCCTTGATCTCTCTCGCTCTCTGCTTCCTGCTGCCCTGCCACAGACTGTTTCTCCTCTGCCAGGACCCTCTGCCATGCTGCCCTGCTTTGGACCCAGCAGAGTATGGGTTGAAACTACTACAAACTATACACAAAAATAAACCTTTCTTCCTTTAACTTGTGGATGTTGGGTATTGTGTCCCAGCAATGCGGAAGTGACTAAGACAAGTCTAAAACTGAATATTAACCTCTTCTGTTCTTCATGGTCCCTTGGCCATTCTGTTACTGGAGGGTGGGTCCCAGGGGAGTTCTGTCAAGGATCTCAGGGTCCTGAGGAGAGAACTAGATGAGACATAGAGACTCTCGCTGAAGAGGGGAACAAGCAGGCTCTGCAGAGCCAGGATCAAACTCTCAGCCACCACCAGCAGAAGGGGAAGGAGGCTTTTGAAGCTGGAATCCTGGACTGGCTTCTTCCTCATGCAAATAAGCCTTTGGGATGTTCTCCTATCAGAAACGTGCTGGGCCTGGCACCAGGTTTAAACTGCCCTATGGAAGGCTCGCTTGGATTCCTGCAGATGTAAATTCCTAAAGAAAGGCAAAGAGCACTTTTCTGATTGGTTCTCTGTGCAGTGCTCAGCAGCTGCACCGGATTGTGTGTTCTGTACACATGCCCTGGGTCTCCAAGACTTTGACAGCTTCCACCCAGTGGTCTGACCAGTTCTGCCCCAGCCTTAATCTCCTACATCAATCCCCCATATGAGGGTTCTGCCTTCCTGTCTGAGATCAGTGCCCTTGTGGAGTCCCCAGAAGACATCTCATCCCTTCCACTAAGGCAGGATAGAAGAAAAGATAGGTAGAAAGGAGACAAGGAAAACCAGAGTTTAAAAATAGTACTTTCAAGAAAAACTGTGCTGGCTCATGTCTATAATCCCTGCACTCAGAAAGCTGAGGCAGGAGGAACACTGTGAGTTTAAGACTAGCCTGGGTTACAAGGTAAATTCAAGGTCAGTTTACATAGCAAGACCCTGTATCAATATGAGAGAGAGAGAAGAAAAAGAGAGAAAGAGAGAGATTACAGCTTCAGAATGCAAGCCCAGTTTAATTCTTTCTTTTCTTTTTCACTCTTTCCCCAAGACTCAATAGGCCAAGGTATCCCCCTTCATCTGTAAACTAGCCGTTTATCCCTGTGAATAGATCAGCTCTTTTCTCCTGTAAATCTTGCTTCTGCTCAGGGCAGAGCAATATTAGTGGGCGTGTGTCTCAGCTTCAATCCCATGTGAATGTAGCCACCCCATGACTTGACACAGTCGGAACACACATCCTGGACAACCATCTTGAAGCCACCCCGTGCCCCACAAAGGTCCCCAGCTCTGGATCATAATGTACCTGCTTCTCTGTACTCCCTTTCTGAGTGGGTACTTGAATTTCTAGCTAATAAACCCTTCATGTGTCTCCACTGACTGATCTTAAAAATTCTTTTTCTGCTCTTGGAGTTGACAACTTGCAAAGCAATTCTACAGGTTCCTTATCTCACTTTTAGGAGCCTCCCAGGACCTGTCTGGTGACACCCACCAGGTCCATGCAAGGACGCAGGGAGGAGGCCTGGACTATGAACCAGGAAACAAGACCTCACAGAACCCGGATCTGCACTTCCTACCCTCTGAGGACCCTCCGAAAGTGGCAGAAATAGATAAGCCACCCGGTGTATGGACGTCCCTTTCCTTAGGGTCCTTCCGGGGTCCTCGGTCCTCCAGCCAAACCTGTCTGTGCCTTACTTTCCCCCGCTTGCTTCATGGCCCCCTGGCTGGGCCTCCAGGTCTTTTTTTTCCACATTCACCGTTTTTGTTTACGGGACCATCTCTTCCCTAGGTATTTTAAGCACAAATGTTAAAGCAATGATTTTCTTTTCATCCCCAGTTAAGGAGGAAGAGGAAGAAACAGGAAAACCTCCCTGCTTGACTCCTGAGCCTCCCCTCTGCACCTCTGTGGTGGCCATAGTTCATTTTGTTTGCATCCAGAGTGTGTCAGGTCCCCGCCTTCTCTGCCCCTGGCTGCCTCTCCACACCCTCATCTCCACACACCTTGAATGCATTTGTCTTGTTGCCTGTCCTCTGCCTCTGCCTCTGCCTCTTTCCCGCCTCCCCAGAGCTGGGCTGACTTCCAGCTGCAAAACCCATCTCACTGAGAGGAATCAGCCCAAGACCTCACCGTGGCTGCCCCACTTGCACAGAGAATGCATCCTGCTGCAGGGGAGGGGCTCACACTTTTGAGGCTGGTTCTTATGGTAGACCTGTCTTCTGTAGGTGAGGCTGTGTGCCCCTCAAGCCCATGGCAGGGAGACATGCCAGCCCCCCCCACTCCTTCCCTGACTACCAGCTGAGTTTCACAGGCACTCTGTCAGGACAATGCCCCTGGAGGTGCACGTCCCCAGGTGGGATGCCGCAGACCCCCAGGCAGCTGTCCAGGGCCGATGTCCTCAGGATCCTCAGCTTCCCCTGTGCCTACCTCTCCAAAGTTGACCCCTGAGAAAGATTCTCAAATGAACATTGTCTTCTGTCTTTACCACTATGGAAAATACCAAAAGTGAAGACAAAAACTACCAGATGAACCAGAAATGCCATGTCTGGATACATACCCAACAAAATGAAATGAGCATTCTGAAAAGGGGTCTGAATGCCCATGTTTACAGCAACACTATTCTTGGTAGCCAAGAGACAGAAAAACCCTATGTGTCTCTCAGTGGATGAATGGGTAAAGAAAATACACACAGTGAAATACTATCTGGCTCCTAAAAAGAAGGAAATCTTGCCATTCGTAACCACACAGATGAACTGGAATGACATTGTGAGATGTAAAACATTGTGAGAGTGGAGGACATAAAGTTGGAACTACAGAACCACCAGCAGGGGCTCTTGGGGGCGGGGATGAGTAGATGCCGGCCAAAGGGACAGTGTGCGTCCCACAGGGTGAGTAATTTCTGCCGCTCTAGAGTGCAGGTGTTGGCTTTAGTTAATAATACTGTGTTGTACATAAGGGATGATCCAAAATGCCTCAAGTTGCATCAATTAAAAATTTTTATCCCAGCAAAGCATGGCATTGCCATCGATCCCCCACATTCGGGGACACTCATGCCATCATCCATGCCACTTTCTGGAACTGTTCTAGAAATCTTGTTTCATGAGAGTCTTTACAACTTGGGGTCCAAAATGTGAATGTTGCTGCCCAGGGCCACCCAGGAGAAAGGCAGGCTGGTGAAATCACCTCCATGTGTAATGGGGAAGGAAAGAGGAACTAAGATAGATCATGTACAGGTACAAGCTTTCTGTGATGGACATGATCATTATCTAAACCTAAATTGTATCAGTAAACTTAATGTTTAAGAAGCACCACAGTGCGTCCACATCCACCTTACTCATCCAATCTGGCACCCCGTGACTTCTAGCTCTTCCCCAAAGTCAAAATGCCCACGAAAGGGAAACACTGAATCAATTCAGGTGTGTGGTGATACCAACCTGAACACGTCCCAGCTCATCTGAATCGATTCAGGGCATCAAGGCAGCTGCAACAGTGCAACTGAAGACACTCACGAAAGAGGACTCCAGAGCTGCTTCAGAAAGCGGCAAGAGTGGTGGGAGAAGTGTGTCTGAAGCAAAGGTGGGGACGGGGAGGAGTATCTTGAGAAGCTGAATGACAACCTGTGCTTAATTGTAATACATTTTTTTATTTAAACAGATTATTTTTCAATCACACCTCATGCTTGAAATTTGCTAAGAGTGGATCTTTAGGTTCTCATGACACCAAGAAGGGAGGTGGGGGAGTGAAGCAAAAGGAAAGGAAGAAGAAAGAAAATGATAACTATGTAAGGTGTTAAGGGTGTTAGCTTGATCCTGGCGGTGGCTTGGGAGTGTACATGAATGTCCAGGGGTGGTACTCCCTACCTGGATGCAGTCTTTGTCAGTGACTCCTCATAAAGCTGGGTGGCAAGAAGAGGGTTCCCTCTACCTAACTGGCTCCCTCCCTACTCCAGTCCTACCCATCATTCTCTGACCGCCTGCACCCACCAAACTCTTCCCTCCTCCCAGCTCCTCTCATGCATAAAAACAGAGCCATGGTTTGGTGCATAATTATACCCTTCTTTATTTACTCAAAGCCCTGTGTGTGTCACGTCTCATGGACTAATTTATGCTCATTAAGTGCGGAGACAGTCTCTGCAAGCTGTGTATGTGTCAGGCTGACTCATTCATTCATTCATTCATTCATCAGATATTTCAGTGTTTACCCCCTCCCAGGATTCATTGTAGACACTGAAATACACAAACCGAGGCCGCAGAATCAACAGGGTTTTGTAATAGAAAAACAACTAAAGAATCACATAGGTCAGTGTGCAATTACCTGGAGCGCCCTGGTGCAGAACAGGAAGATGGTTCCTCAAAATATTACACACAGGATTGCAACCAGCGTGGCAAAATAGAACTACAAGAGTTAGATTTAGAGACAAGTGGCTTCTCCAAACTTCCTCAGGCCTAAGGCACAAACAGCCACCCCCACGTGGCCTCTGCCCAGAGGAAGGGATGGAAGATTCACGTCCTGGCATTGGAACCAACTTCAATTCCCTCGTGTGGGCAGGGCTGGACCAGCCAGGTCTTAGGGCCCCACTTCCCTCCCTCCCCTGCGCTCCTGGCTGAGGTAGAACTGCACCTGCTCAGGTGAGATGGCGGTACGAGGTAAGTGCGTCCCTCCATCTCCTCTGCCTGAGCTTGGAATAAATCCTTTGTTTTTTATACCAAATAAATGGCCTCCTCTGATTTGATCAGCAGGGAACAAACCAACCTGAACGCATGTGCCTCAACCACCATATGACCTAGCAATCCCAGCACTAGGCATAGATCCAAGGACATGGCATTGGCCTGCTGGAGAGATACTCGCACTCCTGTGTTCATTACAAAACTATTCACAACAGCCAAAATGTGGGGGTCACACAGGGGCCTGTTGATAGGGGAGGGAGTAATCAGAATGTGCTGATCTACAATGGAATATTATTCAGCCTTTAAAAAGGAAGGAAATCTTGACATCTGTTGTAATTGAACTTTTTTTTTTTTTTTTTTTTGGTACAGGGATCAAACTCATGATCTTGCGTTTGCCAAGCAGGCGCTCACACCACTGAGCTAAATTCCCAGCCCCTGTAATTGAACCTTGAGGACATTATTCTAAGCAAAATAAACCAGGCACATCCGGCCAGTGTGGGAGCACATACCTGTAATCCCCAACACTCAGGAGGCTGAGGCAGGAGAATCACAAGTCTGAGACCATCCCCCGTGACATAGTGGGTTCCAGGCCAGCCTGAGCAACATAGTGAGACTGTCTCAAGACACCAAAAAAACCAAAATATTCTGGAGGTGGGTGGTGATAGTGGTTGTGTGTACTTAATGCAGCGAATGTGTCCTTAAAGATACTGTGCCAGTAAGTGTTGTTTTCTTATGATTTGTTTTATTTTGAGAGTCTCTCTCTCTCTCTCTCTCTGTGTGTGTGTGTGTGTGTGTGTGTGTGTTTGTGTGTGTAGTCCAGGCTGGCCTTGAGTTCACTATGGAGCCCAAACTGACTCATGGCAATCCTCCTGCCTCAGCCTCTGAGTGCTGGGATTATAGTCCTAAGCCACCACAGCCAGCCAAGCGGCAAAGTTTGTGTTGTGTATATTTGATCACAATTCAATGTTATTTTAAATAACAAAAATAAGATTATGCCTGAGGTAAGAGCATCGAAGTTACCTGGAGAGGGAGCCATCAGTATGAACAATTATTTTTACAAGGATAAGATACAGCAAGCCCCCTCAGGGCCACAGCTTGAAGAGGAGGCCCTAAAACTGCACTGGGGGAAGGACCGACCAGCCCCAAACTGAAAGATTCTGCAGCCCTGGGAGACAGGCAGAGCAGGGAAGGCGAGACTGTGTCCTAGGTCTTCCGCTGCCTATGTCCGGAAGCCTGGGCTGGAGACTGCTCCAGCTGGGGCTGGGTGCGCAGCTGCTTTGTGGTGGAAGCTCAGGGGCGCCCCAGGTGGTGCGCCCCGGGTCCCCGCAGCTGTTATGCAGGGCCAGCTCCAGCTGCACCCGGGAAAGGGGTCCGCGGCATCCAGGGAAGCCTTCCGGCCCGCGCTTCCTGGTCTCTTCCTGGCCTGATGTAAACGGAATGAGAATTTGAGATGCGCGTTTCCAACCCAAACTCTGCGCAGGGCTGCGCTGGCGCCAAGTCTGCAACCCTGATGCGTGGAGAGGCTGAAGTGGGGGTGAGCTGGGGCTGGGGCACAAGACGGGACTCAGCCTAAACCGGGGTTCCGGATGGCGGGGTGGCAAGAACAAACCTGCGGGCTTTTCTGGGGCCACGATTGCACAGGCCGAGGGCCCCAGCTCCCTGCAGCCAGGAGAGCCAAGACCCAAGGCTAGGGGTGCTGCGGGTCTGTGGCTGTGCAGTGCACACCAAGAGCTCAGCTGGTGGACGCCAGGCGCTGAGTTCAAGTACCTCCTCTGCGGCTCACTGGAGTGAGTTCGCCCGTCTAAGTTCCAACCCTTTCTTCTCCACCTTTTCTCAATGTCATGACAAGATAAGCCATGCTGTGAGAAGCCACTACTAGGTTTGTCTTCTTTGGTTAAAAGGAAAGTTTTGTACTATTATGTTTCATTTATGTATGTATTTATTTATTTATTTAGTCAGGGTCTTGCTATGCAGTACAGGCTGGCCTTGAACTCACTATGAAGCCCAGGCTGGCCTCAAACTCTCAGAAATCTTCCTGAGTGCTCCTGAGTGCTGGGATCGCAGGTATGCTCTGTAACACAGGACTTGTTTCTTTTTTTTGTAAGAATTTTTTTGGTTTATGTCCTGCACCCTGAGCTACAACAACCACACACATTGTATCAATTATTGTGGTTCTCATTAGTTTGTAATAAAATTTTATTTTTTCATTTTAAAAAGTTGAGGTGAAAGAAATACACACACACACACACACACAAAACAGGGAGGTAGTTCAGAGGCATGTGTAAGATCCTGGTTTGAGCCCTAGCACAAAAAAAGAAAGAAAGAAAAAAGAGAGAAAGAAAGGGAAAAGAAAGAAAAAGAAAGGAAAGGAATCAAACTTGATATCCTGGCTTTATGTAAAATATGGATTTTTTCTCCATGATTGATTTTTTGCATTGATTTTTACTTTTTTAATGTTGCGTTAAATGTTTGTTTGTAACTGAGATGGGGTGTCTGGGGGATCCCTCCCTTAAATTTCATACTGGTTTTGCTCTGCCTTTCTTCCCCCAATCTGGCTGATGAGCAGACAGGAAATGTGTGCAGAGGTGGGCCAGCCCGAAGACTGTCCACACCACCTGCAGGCAGCAGGCCCGGGGAACCGGGGCCTGAGGTTGGGCTGCCGGACACAAGGACACGCTGCCCATGCTGTGCTGCCCTGGGCCCTGTGCTGCCTGGGCCCTTTGACATAGCTCATGTAACAACTCAGAGTGTCACTGGGTTTTGTTTTTGTTTTTGTTTTTTTTCTCCCTTGTAACGGGGCCTCGGCTGTAGCTCACGCTGGCCTCCGGCCTTAGACTGCAGTGAGCTGGGATGGCGGGTGCGCCCTCCCATGCTTGGCCCTTCCCCAAGGCTACAGAATGGTGTAGGAGGCTGATGCACTGTGCTTTCCACAAGCTCCGGTTTGCAGGCTCAGGAGCGATGAGCTGTCTGCTCTGAGTCATTTGAATTCTTCCCCTGCTGACCCCTTTGCACACCCACTCGGAAGGCTGTGGGCTGTGGGTACAGGAGCCTTCTTGTGGGCGAGCACCCTGGGGCAGCCAGGGAGGGTCAGGGGGTCACAGAAGCTCCCTGCTAGGCTATGCTGATGTTTTCTGAGCTTGGGCTCTGTCTTGATCACATTCTGGTCACCAGTACACAATACCTGCCACCCAGAGTTCACAAGAGGAAGGGGTTTTTGTTTTGTTTTGTTTTGTTGATACCAGGGATCAAACTCACAACCTCGCGCTTGCCAGGCAGGCACTTGTGCTGCTGAGCTAAACTCCCAGCCCAAGGGACCATAACAGTATACTCAGCGCGGCAAGGGACCATAACAGTATACTCAGCGCGGTCTACACAATGGTGCTAATCATTTCAAGGCTTTGCCAGCTTGAAACAATTGGCTGTCAAGCTTAACCTACACCCTGCCAGGCAATCTTCGATGCTAACTTAACCCAGTGTCATTCACTCTCTGTGAAGCAGTCTGATTCACTTGAATCTCAAGTCAACATCGCAGCTTTATTGAAATCTATAGCTAATAAGTGTTTAATCCAATTATCAGTGGAATTAGTTACAGAAAATTCCTTCATGCCACATTTGCTACGACACTCTCCAGTAATGAACTATCGCCAAGCCGGTGCACCGGGTGATGAACTCCACGCAGAACATCGGGGCATTCTGCAAACATAGTCACCTGGGTACCCTTGGCCTCCCGAGTGTAGTTCCACCACCTGTGGATCAAAAACATCAGACAAAAATGAAGTCTGCAGTCATCACGGACAGGCCTTTTTCTGGTCTTGTTCCCTAAACAATCCAGCATAACAATGATCAATGTTTTAGGGCTTACAAATCATCTGAAGATGATTTCAGGGTACGGTAGGGGTTAGGGACAATTCG
This sequence comes from Hydrochoerus hydrochaeris, assembly GCA_004027455.1. NCBI lineage: Eukaryota > Metazoa > Chordata > Mammalia > Rodentia > Hydrochaeridae > Hydrochoerus > Hydrochoerus hydrochaeris. Next base: position 501,938 of record PVLA01000596.1, read on the forward strand.
GAGGAGCAGCAGCCCAGATGCCCTGCATGCGCAGTTCACAGGAGGGTTTAAGCTCCTGCAGGAATCCAGCGCCTCCCAAGCTGGTCTCACAGGAGGTGAGGCTCAGGCTGTGACGGGCAGGACACCGGCTGCTGTCAGTACAGGCAAAGCTCCTCCCGCTCTGCTGTGGTCACCTCCTGCCCTGCATCCCAGTTCCTAACCGGCCGTGGCCCTGGCATTGGGGTTAAGTAACTTGCTAGTAAAACAGGGAGTCAGGATTTGAACTTAAGAGCTCTAGCACTGACTCTAAGGTCACAGTCTCCACCATTTACAATATTCAATCAAATCCCTTACATAAAACGGCACAGTATTTACATGTAGCCCACACCTATCCTCTCCTGTACTTAAATCATCTCCAGATTACAATGCCTAAGGCAGTGTAGATGCTACGTGCATAAACTGACTGTTATACTATATTGTTTGAGGAATGATAAGAAAAAATATCTGTAATGCTTAGTACAGACTCTCAAAAAAAACCACATTTTTTTCTTGAGTTGGTCTCACCACGCCTGGTATGGAAATTGTGACCCTCCTGCCTCAGCCTCCCAACATTCAGGGATTACAGATGTTAGTTACTACTCCTGACTTAAAAAATTCTTCCTTTGAATTTGGAAGCTGTGCCCTTGGATGGCCAAGGGAGATGGGATAGAAGAACACCTAGCTTACTGACGGCTCCCTGCTGCCCTGCTTGACCTCACTTGCGGTGGATCCAGACATGGATGCTTGTGACCATCAGCAGGTCAGCTGCTGCTCCTAGCTCCCTACTCCTGACTGCGTGGGACTGAGTAGCCCCTGCCCCCAGGGGTAAGGTGCCATCTCTGCCACCCAGTGAGGCAATGTTAACTGCATTCATGTGTTGGTCTCCACCAGTGGGGACCAAGTGTTCTGCTGTTAGAGATGAATTCTGGCCAGACTGTGTAACCCAGTGTCTGGCACAATGTCTGGCAAAGAGTTTTCAGTAAACGCAGAAAAAAGGAAGGAAGGAAGGAAGGAAGGAAGGAAGGGAGGGAGGGCAGGAGGGGAGGGTAGGGGAGGGGAGGGGAGGGGAGGGGAGGGAAAGCAACTCGGCTCTCCAACCTTTCCATAGAGACTTCTATTTTGCTGAGAAGCCAAGCCATATAAACAAAGCACCTATCATGACCCACCAGGATTGAGAGCCAGAGCCAAGAATCGGCCTGGTGACAAAGCATTTAGCTCAGAAGCTCTCTGGGCACCCAGCTGTCCAATCTTCCCCAGCACCCCACTGGCAACAGACTCCTCTGCAACTAGAAAGCTTCTTATTTGGGTGCCAAGGGACAGAAGACGGTGGGGCATGGAGGGGGCTGCAGGCAGAGACACCATCTGCCTGTGGAGGTCACCCTGGGGGTCACCAGACCTGTCCTTCGTCCTGCGGCCTCTCTGCCACACCTTTAGCACCCTCATCAAAGTCACCACCAATGGTGTTTCTCTGGTTATCGCGGATTGTTTCTAATCTACTAAAATCAACTAATAATAAAATGCATGACGTTTGAGACTTACCAGCCAGAAAGCCACACAATGGAATGGGCCACTTGCTTAATACATTTATGACAGAATGTGCATGTGACCTTGCAGCTTGGCGCTGGTTACATTTGTATTTACATGGAGACGGGGGACAATTAGAACATTTATCTCACTTAGTCACTGGTCACTCCCGCCCCCAGCCTTCCCCTCCTTCTTCCCAAAAGCAATGAAAAAACGTTTTCATTATGAGCTGATATCTGTGGGTGAAAGCAGCTATTTTTAAAAAATGATGTCACGGAGCCTAGAATGCTACATTGTGCTGGCTTCGGAAAACACTCAATGGGCCTTTTGCTGTTGCCAGTTGCTGTACGTTAAATGAGCACCGAGCAACCTTCTCCCCCTCGGCTCAGTGCTGCTCCTTATTTTTAGAACTGCTGTTTGACATCTAGGGAAACTTCCATGCATTCATACTCTTCGAATCCTCTAAATAATGTGTGTTTGCACATCGTGCAGTGTATGCATATGACTGTCCTGGTAATCCCTCAGGAGACGTCAAATTACCATTTTTCTAAGGCCAACTCAGAAAAATACTCTCACGATGTAAGCATTTACTAAATAGATGGTTTCCAACTTGACAATGGTTGAACTTGCGATTCTGTTCAACTTTGTGCTACTGTAAAATTGAGAGGAATTCGGTAGAAAGCTATAGGATTCACAGAGCTTCTCTATTTATAAATCAGAGCACTGTTTGTTTGTTCTACAAAGCCTGAATAAATCCCAAAAGTTGAATTGCTTTCTATGAGGTACCCGCCCCCCAGGAATAGAAAATATGGACTTTTGATTTTTTTGTAAGAGGAAATAAAAATAATAATCTCCCCTACCGAAAATGTCATCATGTAGCAACAAATATTTGTTGTCGCCCTGTATAGAATGGAAAATTGTCTTTGGAAATTAATTTTCTAGCTATATTCATTCAAACCACGTGAGGAGTAAGTTGCACTTTTGCAAGCATAGGATTTTATGAGAAAGATACATAAACTCACATTTACTCTTAGCTGAGAAAATAATCTTGGTGTCTCAAGTGGGTGTGGCCCAAATGCTATGTCTACCAAGGTGGGCTCTGGGTCTGTGCAGCTCCATTAGTGCGTGTGCTATGGGTGTGAACTACTGATACACAGAATTAGTGCCTGGATCTAGGTTGGAGGGAGATCCTAGAAATTCACCTGTAGGCACACACACACACACACACACACACACCCCTCCACTCCTCCCTCTCCCCAACTTTTTTGTTGTTGTTCTTCAGAGCTGGAAATAGATCCCCTGATCTCACACTTCTGAGGTGAGTATTCTACCATCGTGCTACACCTCCAGCCCCCAAATCCGCGCATGGTGAGCCTCTTGCTTGAATGAGTTCCCAGCAAAGGCTTTAAATTAAGCCTCATGGCTCTGGGGCTCCTAAATCTCCCTGCCACAGCCGGGGTCAGAGAGGGACTGAGGTCTTCTCACCAGCTCACCTTGCCACCCCCTGACACCGCGCAGACCCTGCTCACACCATCTGTACCCACCGTGAACATCATCTATACATCTCACCCAGAGCGCACTGTGTTTATCTCTGAACTGGGTTCTGCCTTGTTTGGATCCCTTCACTGCATAGTTAGCCAGTGTCGTGAAGCTCTCAGTTTTAGCTTCTCCTTTCCCAACCACTCAGACATCCACTGGCATCAACCCACACCTGCAAGACCTCTGAAATCTGGAACCAAACAGGCTCTTGTCCTTTCTCATCCTCCCACATTTCAGAGACCTCACTGTCTACTGCATAAAACCAATCACCTCAATCCTTTGCTCCTTAAAACAATAAAAATACGTTAATTCACAGTCTCCGCAAGGAAAACCCCTTCAACACTTCAGTCGAGTGGTCCCGATTTAAGGTCACCCAGGAATCTGAAACCTAGATGTCTCCCAGTGCCAGAGAGAGCCACGCCCAGCTAGCCCAGTCACACCCCGGCAGTTAGTGTTGGCTGTGGGCAGGGGGAACCCTGGAGTGTCCACAAGACACGGCAGGGACACCCCGCCTCCAGCGAACGATCTACAACAGGGCCAGCCAGAGCCACAGAGCCACCTGTGCTTAGAGGGGAAATGCTCAGACCAGCTCACATGCAAGAGGAGGGGAGTCAGGTTTGACCTTCTGAGGGAAGTAAACGTGTTCAGCTCATTTGTCCTTCCCTCCTTCCTTCCTCCCTCCCTCTCTTCTTCCCTCCCTCCCTCTCT